>CANIUD010000465.1:0-160000 GCA_947470075.1 Closterium sp. Yama58-4
CTTTTCTTCCCCCTTCCTGTCTCTCCCCCTTCCCCACTGCCCCTCACATGTCCCATTTGTCGCCGTTCTTCTCATGGGGAGGCAGCCCCACACCGAAGTTGCTGCTGCAGCCCGACCAGTCCAGCCTGCCATGCACAAGCACAGGCGCACAGCGGCACATGCCAAGGGACGGGAAGTGGGAGGGGCAGAAGGAGGGGCGGGCAGGAAAAGGGGGCAGTGGGAGGCTAAGTTGCAGAAGACGCCCAGGGCGTCTTGCGTCCTGCATCTGGACGCTGAGTCCAGACGCAGGACGCCTGCCAAGACGCAGGACGCAAGGGGGAATTTTTTTCAGGCAGACCGGAAAAGAAAATCGCGAAATTTCGACCCCCCCCCCCCCCCCCCCCCCCCCCCCCCCCCCACCCCCCACCCATTTCGACCTTGAATAACAGCCCACAAACCATGTGCGATTTGATGTGATGTGACCTGTGACATTTATGCATGGGGAAAAAAAAATTGGAATGGGAAAAAATGCCTCATATGAGAGCTACATCCAAATCCCCCCCCTCCGCATGCCCCATAGAAGGTTATTTTGGCTGCCCGTACTCTTTTTTTGCCTGCCTGGGCTTGCGTCTAATCCAGCGTCTAATCAGCCCTAGACGCTGCATCTAGACGCCACGCTGACGCGTCTTCCACAACTTTGGAGGGAGGGGTAGAAGGACAGCGAGGAACTGGGGTGGATTGGAGAGGAGAGCATAGCGTGGGGGGTAGAGAGGAGTGCCGGTGCCTCCATGCATCTCATAGTGCCCCAGTGACCGATCGATCCACTTTGACCTGACCACTTGCAGTCTGCTCTGACCACTTGCAGTCTGCTCTGACCACTTGCAGTCTGCTCTGACCACTTGCAGTCTGCTCTGACCACTTGCAGTCTGCTCTGACCACTTGCACTCTGCTCTGACCACTTACAGCCTGCATTCCCCATGACCAGTTTAATGGTAGGTGAGTGGCTGGGTGGCTTTGAGAGCAATAGGTGGTCCCTCGCGTGGCAGGATGTGTCTCCCGAAGCATGTGTCTCCCGAAGCATGTGTCTCCCGAAGCATGTGTCTCCCGAAGCATGTGTCTCCCGAAGCATGTGTCTCCCGAAGCATGTGTCTCCCGAAGCATGTGTCTCCCGAAGCATGTGTCTCCCGAAGCATGTGTCTCCCGAAGCATGTGTCTCCCGAAGCATGTGTCTCCCGAAGCATGTGTCTCCCGAAGCATGTGTCTCCCGAAGCATGTGTCTCCCGAAGCATGTGTCTCCCGAAGCATGTGTCTCCCGAAGCATGTGTCTCCCGAAGCATGTGTCTCCCGAAGCATGTGTCTCCCGAAGCATGTGTCTCCCGAAGCATGTGTCTCCCGAAGCATGTGTCTCCCGAAGCATGTGTCTCCCGAAGCATGTGTCTCCCGAAGCATGTGTCTCCCGAAGCATGTGTCTCCCGAAGCATGTGTCTCCCGAAGCATGTGTCTCCCGAAGCATGTGTCTCCCGAAGCATGTGTCTCCCGAAGCATGTGTCTCCCGAAGCATGTGTCTCCCGAAGCATGTGTCTCCCGAAGCATGTGTCTCCCGAAGCATGTGTCTCCCGAAGCATGTGTCTCCCGAAGCATGTGTCTCCCGAAGCATGTGTCTCCCGAAGCATGTGTCTCCCGAAGCATGTGTCTCCCGAAGCATGTGTCTCCCGAAGCATGTGTCTCCCGAAGCATGTGTCTCCCGAAGCATGTGTCTCCCGAAGCATGTGTCTCCCGAAGCATGTGTCTCCCGAAGCATGTGTCTCCCGAAGCATGTGTCTCCCGAAGCATGTGTCTCCCGAAGCATGTGTCTCCCGAAGCATGTGTCTCCCGAAGCATGTGTCTCCCGAAGCATGTGTCTCCCGAAGCATGTGTCTCCCGAAGCATGTGTCTCCCGAAGCATGTGTCTCCCGAAGCATGTGTCTCCCGAAGCATGTGTCTCCCGAAGCATGTGTCTCCCGAAGCATGTGTCTCCCGAAGCATGTGTCTCCCGAAGCATGTGTCTCCCGAAGCATGTGTCTCCCGAAGCATGTGTCTCCCGAAGCATGTGTCTCCCGAAGCATGTGTCTCCCGAAGCATGTGTCTCCCGAAGCATGTGTCTCCCGAAGCATGTGTCTCCCGAAGCATGTGTCTCCCGAAGCATGTGTCTCCCGAAGCATGTGTCTCCCGAAGCATGTGTCTCCCGAAGCATGTGTCTCCCGAAGCATGTGTCTCCCGAAGCATGTGTCTCCCGAAGCATGTGTCTCCCGAAGCATGTGTCTCCCGAAGCATGTGTCTCCCGAAGCATGTGTCTCCCGAAGCATGTGTCTCCCGAAGCATGTGTCTCCCGAAGCATGTGTCTCCCGAAGCATGTGTCTCCCGAAGCATGTGTCTCCCGAAGCATGTGTCTCCCGAAGCATGTGTCTCCCGAAGCATGTGTCTCCCGAAGCATGTGTCTCCCGAAGCATGTGTCTCCCGAAGCATGTGTCTCCCGAAGCATGTGTCTCCCGAAGCATGTGTCTCCCGAAGCATGTGTCTCCCGAAGCATGTGTCTCCCGAAGCATGTGTCTCCCGAAGCATGTGTCTCCCGAAGCATGTGTCTCCCGAAGCATGTGTCTCCCGAAGCATGTGTCTCCCGAAGCATGTGTCTCCCGAAGCATGTGTCTCCCGAAGCATGTGTCTCCCGAAGCATGTGTCTCCCGAAGCATGTGTCTCCCGAAGCATGTGTCTCCCGAAGCATGTGTCTCCCGAAGCATGTGTCTCCCGAAGCATGTGTCTCCCGAAGCATGTGTCTCCCGAAGCATGTGTCTCCCGAAGCATGTGTCTCCCGAAGCATGTGTCTCCCGAAGCATGTGTCTCCCGAAGCATGTGTCTCCCGAAGCATGTGTCTCCCGAAGCATGTGTCTCCCGAAGCATGTGTCTCCCGAAGCATGTGTCTCCCGAAGCATGTGTCTCCCGAAGCATGTGTCTCCCGAAGCATGTGTCTCCCGAAGCATGTGTCTCCCGAAGCATGTGTCTCCCGAAGCATGTGTCTCCCGAAGCATGTGTCTCCCGAAGCATGTGTCTCCCGAAGCATGTGTCTTTCGAAGCATGTGTCTCCCGAAGCATGTGTCTCCCGAAGCATGTGTCTCCCGAAGCATGTGTCTCCCGAAGCATGTGTCTCCCGAAGCATGTGTCTCCCGAAGCATGTGTCTCCCGAAGCATGTGTCTCCCGAAGCATGTGTCTCCCGAAGCATGTGTCTCCCGAAGCATGTGTCTCCCGAAGCATGTGTCTCCCGAAGCATGTGTCTCCCGAAGCATGTGTCTCCCGAAGCATGTGTCTCCCGAAGCATGTGTCTCCCGAAGCATGTGTCTCCCGAAGCATGTGTCTCCCGAAGCATGTGTCTCCCGAAGCATGTGTCTCCCGAAGCATGTGTCTCCCGAAGCATGTGTCTCCCGAAGCATGTGTCTCCCGAAGCATGTGTCTCCCGAAGCATGTGTCTCCCGAAGCATGTGTCTCCCGAAGCATGTGTCTCCCGAAGCATGTGTCTCCCGAAGCATGTGTCTCCCGAAGCATGTGTCTCCCGAAGCATGTGTCTCCCGAAGCATGTGTCTCCCGAAGCATGTGTCTCCCGAAGCATGTGTCTCCCGAAGCATGTGTCTCCCGAAGCATGTGTCTCCCGAAGCATGTGTCTCCCGAAGCATGTGTCTCCCGAAGCATGTGTCTCCCGAAGCATGTGTCTCCCGAAGCATGTGTCTCCCGAAGCATGTGTCTCCCGAAGCATGTGTCTCCCGAAGCATGTGTCTCCCGAAGCATGTGTCTCCCGAAGCATGTGTCTCCCGAAGCATGTGTCTCCCGAAGCATGTGTCTCCCGAAGCATGTGTCTCCCGAAGCATGTGTCTCCCGAAGCATGTGTCTCCCGAAGCATGTGTCTCCCGAAGCATGTGTCTCCCGAAGCATGTGTCTCCCGAAGCATGTGTCTCCCGAAGCATGTGTCTCCCGAAGCATGTGTCTCCCGAAGCATGTGTCTCCCGAAGCATGTGTCTCCCGAAGCATGTGTCTCCCGAAGCATGTGTCTCCCGAAGCATGTGTCTCCCGAAGCATGTGTCTCCCGAAGCATGTGTCTCCCGAAGCATGTGTCTCCCGAAGCATGTGTCTCCCGAAGCATGTGTCTCCCGAAGCATGTGTCTCCCGAAGCATGTGTCTCCCGAAGCATGTGTCTCCCGAAGCATGTGTCTCCCGAAGCATGTGTCTCCCGAAGCATGTGTCTCCCGAAGCATGTGTCTCCCGAAGCATGTGTCTCCCGAAGCATGTGTCTCCCGAAGCATGTGTCTCCCGAAGCATGTGTCTCCCGAAGCATGTGTCTCCCGAAGCATGTGTCTCCCGAAGCATGTGTCTCCCGAAGCATGTGTCTCCCGAAGCATGTGTCTTTCGAAGCATGTGTCTCCCGAAGCATGTGTCTCCCGAAGCATGTGTCTCCCGAAGCATGTGTCTCCCGAAGCATGTGTCTCCCGAAGCATGTGTCTCCCGAAGCATGTGTCTCCCGAAGCATGTGTCTCCCGAAGCATGTGTCTCCCGAAGCATGTGTCTCCCGAAGCATGTGTCTCCCGAAGCATGTGTCTCCCGAAGCATGTGTCTCCCGAAGCATGTGTCTCCCGAAGCATGTGTCTCCCGAAGCATGTGTCTCCCGAAGCATGTGTCTCCCGAAGCATGTGTCTCCCGAAGCATGTGTCTCCCGAAGCATGTGTCTCCCGAAGCATGTGTCTCCCGAAGCATGTGTCTCCCGAAGCATGTGTCTCCCGAAGCATGTGTCTCCCGAAGCATGTGTCGGCCTCTCGAAGCATGTGTCTCCCGAAGCATGTGTCTCCCGAAGCATGTGTCTCCCGAAGCATGTGTCTCCCGAAGCATGTGTCTCCCGAAGCATGTGTCTCCCGAAGCATGTGTCTCCCGAAGCATGTGTCTCCCGAAGCATGTGTCTCCCGAAGCATGTGTCTCCCGAAGCATGTGTCTCCCGAAGCATGTGTCTCCCGAAGCATGTGTCTCCCGAAGCATGTGTCTCCCGAAGCATGTGTCTCCCGAAGCATGTGTCTCCCGAAGCATGTGTCTCCCGAAGCATGTGTCTCCCGAAGCATGTGTCTCCCGAAGCATGTGTCTCCCGAAGCATGTGTCTCCCGAAGCATGTGTCTCCCGAAGCATGTGTCTCCCGAAGCATGTGTCTCCCGAAGCATGTGTCTCCCGAAGCATGTGTCTCCCGAAGCATGTGTCTCCCGAAGCATGTGTCTCCCGAAGCATGTGTCTCCCGAAGCATGTGTCTCCCGAAGCATGTGTCTCCCGAAGCATGTGTCTCCCGAAGCATGTGTCTCCCGAAGCATGTGTCTCCCGAAGCATGTGTCTCCCGAAGCATGTGTCTCCCGAAGCATGTGTCTCCCGAAGCATGTGTCTCCCGAAGCATGTGTCTCCCGAAGCATGTGTCTCCCGAAGCATGTGTCTCCCGAAGCATGTGTCTCCCGAAGCATGTGTCTCCCGAAGCATGTGTCTCCCGAAGCATGTGTCTCCCGAAGCATGTGTCTCCCGAAGCATGTGTCTCCCGAAGCATGTGTCTCCCGAAGCATGTGTCTCCCGAAGCATGTGTCTCCCGAAGCATGTGTCTCCCGAAGCATGTGTCTCCCGAAGCATGTGTCTCCCGAAGCATGTGTCTCCCGAAGCATGTGTCTCCCGAAGCATGTGTCTCCCGAAGCATGTGTCTCCCGAAGCATGTGTCTCCCGAAGCATGTGTCTCCCGAAGCATGTGTCTCCCGAAGCATGTGTCTCCCGAAGCATGTGTCTCCCGAAGCATGTGTCTCCCGAAGCATGTGTCTCCCGAAGCATGTGTCTCCCGAAGCATGTGTCTCCCGAAGCATGTGTCTCCCGAAGCATGTGTCTCCCGAAGCATGTGTCTCCCGAAGCATGTGTCTCCCGAAGCATGTGTCTCCCGAAGCATGTGTCTCCCGAAGCATGTGTCTCCCGAAGCATGTGTCTCCCGAAGCATGTGTCTCCCGAAGCATGTGTCTCCCGAAGCATGTGTCTCCCGAAGCATGTGTCTCCCGAAGCATGTGTCTCCCGAAGCATGTGTCTCCCGAAGCATGTGTCTCCCGAAGCATGTGTCTCCCGAAGCATGTGTCTCCCGAAGCATGTGTCTCCCGAAGCATGTGTCTCCCGAAGCATGTGTCTCCCGAAGCATGTGTCTCCCGAAGCATGTGTCTCCCGAAGCATGTGTCTCCCGAAGCATGTGTCTCCCGAAGCATGTGTCTCCCGAAGCATGTGTCTCCCGAAGCATGTGTCTCCCGAAGCATGTGTCTCCCGAAGCATGTGTCTCCCGAAGCATGTGTCTCCCGAAGCATGTGTCTCCCGAAGCATGTGTCTCCCGAAGCATGTGTCTCCCGAAGCATGTGTCTCCCGAAGCATGTGTCTCCCGAAGCATGTGTCTCCCGAAGCATGTGTCTCCCGAAGCATGTGTCTCCCGAAGCATGTGTCTCCCGAAGCATGTGTCTCCCGAAGCATGTGTCTCCCGAAGCAGGCCTCAACGCGAGAAGACAGGCGGAGCAGCACATCCACACAAAGCGCCGTAACAGAAAGGGCGGAGAGGAAATGGCACAGCAACGTTGTTCACTCAGACTGATCGGTTGAACCAGTCGCCTGAGTTGTAGGAGTCCCTGTCGAGCGACTTGGAGCGCAGCACTGGCCATTGCACCAGCCTTCCCTCAGCACTGGCCATTGCACCAGCCTTCCCTCAGCACTGGCCATTGCACCAGCCTTCCCTCAGCACTGGCCATTGCACCAGCCTTCCCTCAGCACTGGCCATTGCACCAGCCTTCCCTCAGCACTGGCCATTGCACCAGCCTTCCCTCAGCACTGGCCATTGCACCAGCCTTCCCTCAGCACTGGCCATTGCACCAGCCTTCCCTCAGCACAACAGCAGTGCTCACTTGACACCGACCCAGAGAGCTCTCAGTGACTCAGTCTGCACTCCCCACTCACCGGTTGAACCAGTCGCCCGAGTTGTAGGAGTCTCTGTCGAGCGACTTGGAGCGCAGCAGGTCATCGCCTGCGTGGATGAAGGGCACGCCCTGCCCCCACGCCACCACCGCCATGCCCACTCGGTTCATGGCAATGCGCTGCTGAAGGGTTGCTGCTGCTGCCGCCTGGTGGGTGGGGATGGGGAAGAGTGTGGAGGGCGGGAGGGAATGGGAGAGGGCGTGGACAATGTTTGAGATGTCTCGGGATGTCCCCCACGCCCTTCCCCCACGCCACCACTGCCATGCCCATGCATTTTATTGCCATGCGCTGCTGGGGGGCCACTGCTTCTGGTGCGTGGTGGGTAGGGATGGGAGATAGCGTGGATGGGCGGGCGCAGAATCAAAGAAGCGAAGAAACGCAAAGGAACAGAGGTGCAGAGGGCAAGGGGAGGATGCAAAGTGGCACTGAGTGTTGGGGATATGAATATAGGTGGTGCAAGAGCAGAGAAGCAGAGGCGCAGTCCTCACAAGAAGGTGCTGACACGAGATGGTGGCATGAGAGGCAGGCAGGGAAGGTGGTACCTTGATGGTGATGATGTCAAAGAGAGTCTCGTTGTCATGCGCTGATATGTACGTCACCTGTACACGCACGTGCACATGCACATGCAGTGGCGAGGGGGATGAACCGCAGCAGATTGCACAGCATGTGTGGGACACAACACAGCACAGCACAGCAGGGCGCAAAGCTCGCAAGTATGAATATGTACGTGCTGGTGCAGTGGGACACACAGACAGAGCACATGCTTGGAAGTGCAGTGCACATGCACGGTGGGCAGGAAGGGAGGCCGCGGTCAGCATGGCGTGCAGGGCAAGGCAAGCACGGCGCAAACGTCACTCAATTCATGTCAGCGTTACCAATTCATGTCAGCGTTACCAATTCATGTCAGCGTTACCAATTCATGTCAGCGTTACCAATTCATGTCAGCGTTACCGATTCATGTCAGCGTTACCGATTCATGTCAGCGTTACCCACTCATGTCAGCGTTACCAACTCATGTCAGCGTTACCAACTCATGTCAGCGTTACCAACTCATGTCAGCGTTACCAATTCATGTCAGCGTTACCAATTCATGTCAGCGTTACCAATTCATGTCAGCGTTACCAATTCATGTCAGCGTTACCAATTCATGTCAGCGTTACCAATTCATGTCAGCGTTACCAATTCATGTCAGCGTTACCAATTCATGTCAGCGTTACCAATTCATGTCAGCGTTACCAATTCATGTCAGCGTTACCAATTCATGTCAGCGTTACCAATTCATGTCAGCGTTACCAATTCATGTCAGCGTTACCAATTCATGTCAGCGTTACCAATTCATGTCAGCGTTACCAATTCATGTCAGCGTTACCAATTCATGTCAGCGTTACCAATTCATGTCAGCGTTACCAATTCATGTCAGCGTTACCAATTCATGTCAGCGTTACCAATTCATGTCAGCGTTACCAATTCATGTCAGCGTTACCAATTCATGTCAGCGTTACCAATTCATGTCAGCGTTACCAATTCATGTCAGCGTTACCAATTCATGTCGGCGTTACCAATTCATGTCGGCGTTACCAATTCATGTCGGCGTTACCAATTCATGTCGGCGTTACCAATTCATGTCGGCGTTACCAATTCATGTCGGCGTTACCAATTCATGTCGGCGTTACCAATTCATGTCAGCGTTACCAATTCATGTCAGCGTTACCAATTCATGTCAGCGTTACCAATTCATGTCAGCGTTACCAATTCATGTCAGCGTTACCAATTCATGTCAGCGTTACCAATTCATGTCAGCGTTACCAATTCATGTCAGCGTTACCAATTCATGTCAGCGTTACCAATTCATGTCAGCGTTACCAATTCATGTCAGCGTTACCAATTCATGTCAGCGTTACCAATTCATGTCAGCGTTACCAATTCATGTCAGCGTTACCAATTCATGTCAGCGTTACCAATTCATGTCAGCGTTACCAATTCATGTCAGCGTTACCAATTCATGTCAGCGTTACCAATTCATGTCAGCGTTACCAATTCATGTCAGCGTTACCAATTCATGTCAGCGTTACCAATTCATGTCAGCGTTACCAATTCATGTCAGCGTTACCAATTCATGTCAGCGTTACCAATTCATGTCAGCGTTACCAATTCATGTCAGCGTTACCAATTCATGTCAGCGTTACCAATTCATGTCAGCGTTACCAATTCATGTCAGCGTTACCAATTCATGTCAGCGTTACCAATTCATGTCAGCGTTACCAATTCATGTCAGCGTTACCAATTCATGTCAGCGTTACCAATTCATGTCAGCGTTACCAATTCATGTCAGCGTTACCAATTCATGTCAGCGTTACCAATTCATGTCGGCGTTACCAATTCATGTCGGCGTTACCAATTCATGTCGGCGTTACCAATTCATGTCGGCGTTACCAATTCATGTCGGCGTTACCAATTCATGTCGGCGTTACCAATTCATGTCGGCGTTACCAATTCATGTCGGCGTTACCAATTCATGTCGGCGTTACCAATTCATGTCGGCGTTACCAATTCATGTCGGCGTTACCAATTCATGTCGGCGTTACCAATTCATGTCGGCGTTACCAATTCATGTCGGCGTTACCAATTCATGTCGGCGTTACCAATTCATGTCGGCGTTACCAATTCATGTCAGCGTTACCAATTCATGTCAGCGTTACCAATTCATGTCAGCGTTACCAATTCATGTCAGCGTTACCAATTCATGTCAGCGTTACCAATTCATGTCAGCGTTACCAATTCATGTCAGCGTTACCAATTCATGTCAGCGTTACCAATTCATGTCAGCGTTACCAATTCATGTCAGCGTTACCAATTCATGTCAGCGTTACCAATTCATGTCAGCGTTACCAATTCATGTCAGCGTTACCAATTCATGTCAGCGTTACCAATTCATGTCAGCGTTACCAATTCATGTCAGCGTTACCAATTCATGTCAGCGTTACCAATTCATGTCAGCGTTACCAATTCATGTCAGCGTTACCAATTCATGTCAGCGTTACCAATTCATGTCAGCGTTACCAATTCATGTCAGCGTTACCAATTCATGTCAGCGTTACCAATTCATGTCAGCGTTACCAATTCATGTCAGCGTTACCAATTCATGTCAGCGTTACCAATTCATGTCAGCGTTACCAATTCATGTCAGCGTTACCAATTCATGTCAGCGTTACCAATTCATGTCAGCGTTACCAATTCATGTCAGCGTTACCAATTCATGTCAGCGTTACCAATTCATGTCAGCGTTACCAATTCATGTCAGCGTTACCAATTCATGTCGGCGTTACCAATTCATGTCGGCGTTACCAATTCATGTCGGCGTTACCAATTCATGTCAGCGTTACCAATTCATGTCAGCGTTACCAATTCATGTCAGCGTTACCAATTCATGTCAGCGTTACCAATTCATGTCAGCGTTACCAATTCATGTCAGCGTTACCAATTCATGTCAGCGTTACCAATTCATGTCAGCGTTACCAATTCATGTCAGCGTTACCAATTCATGTCAGCGTTACCAATTCATGTCAGCGTTACCAATTCATGTCAGCGTTACCAATTCATGTCAGCGTTACCAATTCATGTCAGCGTTACCAATTCATGTCAGCGTTACCAATTCATGTCAGCGTTACCAATTCATGTCAGCGTTACCAATTCATGTCAGCGTTACCAATTCATGTCAGCGTTACCAATTCATGTCAGCGTTACCAATTCATGTCAGCGTTACCAATTCATGTCAGCGTTACCAATTCATGTCAGCGTTACCAATTCATGTCAGCGTTACCAATTCATGTCAGCGTTACCAATTCATGTCAGCGTTACCAATTCATGTCAGCGTTACCAATTCATGTCAGCGTTACCAATTCATGTCAGCGTTACCAATTCATGTCAGCGTTACCAATTCATGTCAGCGTTACCAATTCATGTCAGCGTTACCAATTCATGTCAGCGTTACCAATTCATGTCAGCGTTACCAATTCATGTCAGCGTTACCAATTCATGTCAGCGTTACCAATTCATGTCAGCGTTACCAATTCATGTCAGCGTTACCAATTCATGTCAGCGTTACCAATTCATGTCAGCGTTACCAATTCATGTCAGCGTTACCAATTCATGTCAGCGTTACCAATTCATGTCAGCGTTACCAATTCATGTCGGCGTTACCAATTCATGTCGGCGTTACCAATTCATGTCGGCGTTACCAATTCATGTCGGCGTTACCAATTCATGTCGGCGTTACCAATTCATGTCGGCGTTACCAATTCATGTCGGCGTTACCAATTCATGTCAGCGTTACCAATTCATGTCAGCGTTACCAATTCATGTCAGCGTTACCAATTCATGTCAGCGTTACCAATTCATGTCAGCGTTACCAATTCATGTCAGCGTTACCAATTCATGTCAGCGTTACCAATTCATGTCAGCGTTACCAATTCATGTCAGCGTTACCAATTCATGTCAGCGTTACCAATTCATGTCAGCGTTACCAATTCATGTCAGCGTTACCAATTCATGTCAGCGTTACCAATTCATGTCAGCGTTACCAATTCATGTCAGCGTTACCAATTCATGTCAGCGTTACCAATTCATGTCAGCGTTACCAATTCATGTCAGCGTTACCAATTCATGTCAGCGTTACCAATTCATGTCAGCGTTACCAATTCATGTCAGCGTTACCAATTCATGTCAGCGTTACCAATTCATGTCAGCGTTACCAATTCATGTCAGCGTTACCAATTCATGTCAGCGTTACCAATTCATGTCAGCGTTACCAATTCATGTCAGCGTTACCAATTCATGTCAGCGTTACCAATTCATGTCAGCGTTACCAATTCATGTCAGCGTTACCAATTCATGTCAGCGTTACCAATTCATGTCAGCGTTACCAATTCATGTCAGCGTTACCAATTCATGTCAGCGTTACCAATTCATGTCAGCGTTACCAATTCATGTCAGCGTTACCAATTCATGTCAGCGTTACCAATTCATGTCGGCGTTACCAATTCATGTCGGCGTTACCAATTCATGTCGGCGTTACCAATTCATGTCGGCGTTACCAATTCATGTCGGCGTTACCAATTCATGTCGGCGTTACCAATTCATGTCGGCGTTACCAATTCATGTCGGCGTTACCAATTCATGTCGGCGTTACCAATTCATGTCGGCGTTACCAATTCATGTCGGCGTTACCAATTCATGTCGGCGTTACCAATTCATGTCGGCGTTACCAATTCATGTCGGCGTTACCAATTCATGTCGGCGTTACCAATTCATGTCAGCGTTACCAATTCATGTCAGCGTTACCAATTCATGTCAGCGTTACCAATTCATGTCAGCGTTACCAATTCATGTCAGCGTTACCAATTCATGTCAGCGTTACCAATTCATGTCAGCGTTACCAATTCATGTCAGCGTTACCAATTCATGTCAGCGTTACCAATTCATGTCAGCGTTACCAATTCATGTCAGCGTTACCAATTCATGTCAGCGTTACCAATTCATGTCGGCGTTACCAATTCATGTCGGCGTTACCAATTCATGTCAGCGTTACCAATTCATGTCAGCGTTACCAATTCATGTCAGCGTTACCAATTCATGTCAGCGTTACCAATTCATGTCAGCGTTACCAATTCATGTCAGCGTTACCAATTCATGTCAGCGTTACCAATTCATGTCAGCGTTACCAATTCATGTCAGCGTTACCAATTCATGTCAGCGTTACCAATTCATGTCAGCGTTACCAATTCATGTCAGCGTTACCAATTCATGTCAGCGTTACCAATTCATGTCAGCGTTACCAATTCATGTCAGCGTTACCAATTCATGTCAGCGTTACCAATTCATGTCAGCGTTACCAATTCATGTCAGCGTTACCAATTCATGTCAGCGTTACCAATTCATGTCAGCGTTACCAATTCATGTCAGCGTTACCAATTCATGTCAGCGTTACCAATTCATGTCAGCGTTACCAATTCATGTCAGCGTTACCAATTCATGTCAGCGTTACCAATTCATGTCAGCGTTACCAATTCATGTCAGCGTTACCAATTCATGTCAGCGTTACCAATTCATGTCAGCGTTACCAATTCATGTCAGCGTTACCAATTCATGTCAGCGTTACCAATTCATGTCAGCGTTACCAATTCATGTCAGCGTTACCAATTCATGTCAGCGTTACCAATTCATGTCAGCGTTACCAATTCATGTCAGCGTTACCAATTCATGTCAGCGTTACCAATTCATGTCAGCGTTACCAATTCATGTCAGCGTTACCAATTCATGTCAGCGTTACCAATTCATGTCAGCGTTACCAATTCATGTCAGCGTTACCAATTCATGTCAGCGTTACCAATTCATGTCAGCGTTACCAATTCATGTCAGCGTTACCAATTCATGTCAGCGTTACCAATTCATGTCAGCGTTACCAATTCATGTCAGCGTTACCAATTCATGTCAGCGTTACCAATTCATGTCGGCGTTACCAATTCATGTCGGCGTTACCAATTCATGTCGGCGTTACCAATTCATGTCGGCGTTACCAATTCATGTCGGCGTTACCAATTCATGTCGGCGTTACCAATTCATGTCAGCGTTACCAATTCATGTCAGCGTTACCAATTCATGTCGGCGTTACCAATTCATGTCAGCGTTACCAATTCATGTCAGCGTTACCAATTCATGTCAGCGTTACCAATTCATGTCAGCGTTACCAATTCATGTCAGCGTTACCAATTCATGTCAGCGTTACCAATTCATGTCAGCGTTACCAATTCATGTCAGCGTTACCAATTCATGTCAGCGTTACCAATTCATGTCAGCGTTACCAATTCATGTCAGCGTTACCAATTCATGTCGGCGTTACCAATTCATGTCGGCGTTACCAATTCATGTCGGCGTTACCAATTCATGTCAGCGTTACCAATTCATGTCAGCGTTACCAATTCATGTCAGCGTTACCAATTCATGTCAGCGTTACCAATTCATGTCAGCGTTACCAATTCATGTCAGCGTTACCAATTCATGTCAGCGTTACCAATTCATGTCAGCGTTACCAATTCATGTCAGCGTTACCAATTCATGTCAGCGTTACCAATTCATGTCAGCGTTACCAATTCATGTCAGCGTTACCAATTCATGTCAGCGTTACCAATTCATGTCAGCGTTACCAATTCATGTCAGCGTTACCAATTCATGTCAGCGTTACCAATTCATGTCAGCGTTACCAATTCATGTCAGCGTTACCAATTCATGTCAGCGTTACCAATTCATGTCAGCGTTACCAATTCATGTCAGCGTTACCAATTCATGTCAGCGTTACCAATTCATGTCAGCGTTACCAATTCATGTCAGCGTTACCAATTCATGTCAGCGTTACCAATTCATGTCAGCGTTACCAATTCATGTCAGCGTTACCAATTCATGTCAGCGTTACCAATTCATGTCAGCGTTACCAATTCATGTCAGCGTTACCAATTCATGTCAGCGTTACCAATTCATGTCAGCGTTACCAATTCATGTCAGCGTTACCAATTCATGTCAGCGTTACCAATTCATGTCAGCGTTACCAATTCATGTCAGCGTTACCAATTCATGTCAGCGTTACCAATTCATGTCAGCGTTACCAATTCATGTCAGCGTTACCAATTCATGTCAGCGTTACCAATTCATGTCAGCGTTACCAATTCATGTCAGCGTTACCAATTCATGTCAGCGTTACCAATTCATGTCAGCGTTACCAATTCATGTCAGCGTTACCAATTCATGTCAGCGTTACCAATTCATGTCAGCGTTACCAATTCATGTCAGCGTTACCAATTCATGTCAGCGTTACCAATTCATGTCAGCGTTACCAATTCATGTCAGCGTTACCAATTCATGTCAGCGTTACCAATTCATGTCAGCGTTACCAATTCATGTCAGCGTTACCAATTCATGTCAGCGTTACCAATTCATGTCAGCGTTACCAATTCATGTCGGCGTTACCAATTCATGTCGGCGTTACCAATTCAAGTCCGCGTTACCAACTCATGTCAGCGTTACCAATTCATGTCAGCGTTACCAATTCATGTCAGCGTTACCAATTCATGTCAGCGTTACCAATTCATGTCAGCGTTACCAATTCATGTCAGCGTTACCAATTCATGTCAGCGTTACCAATTCATGTCAGCGTTACCAATTCATGTCAGCGTTACCAATTCATGTCAGCGTTACCAATTCATGTCAGCGTTACCAATTCATGTCAGCGTTACCAATTCATGTCAGCGTTACCAATTCATGTCAGCGTTACCAATTCATGTCAGCGTTACCAATTCATGTCAGCGTTACCAATTCATGTCAGCGTTACCAATTCATGTCGGCGTTACCAATTCATGTCAGCGTTACCAATTCATGTCAGCGTTACCAATTCATGTCAGCGTTACCAATTCATGTCGGCGTTACCAATTCATGTCGGCGTTACCAATTCATGTCAGCGTTACCAATTCATGTCAGCGTTACCAATTCATGTCAGCGTTACCAATTCATGTCAGCGTTACCAATTCATGTCAGCGTTACCAATTCATGTCAGCGTTACCAATTCATGTCAGCGTTACCAATTCATGTCAGCGTTACCAATTCATGTCAGCGTTACCAATTCATGTCAGCGTTACCAATTCATGTCAGCGTTACCAATTCATGTCAGCGTTACCAATTCATGTCAGCGTTACCAATTCATGTCAGCGTTACCAATTCATGTCAGCGTTACCAATTCATGTCAGCGTTACCAATTCATGTCAGCGTTACCAATTCATGTCAGCGTTACCAATTCATGTCAGCGTTACCAATTCATGTCAGCGTTACCAATTCATGTCAGCGTTACCAATTCATGTCAGCGTTACCAATTCATGTCAGCGTTACCAATTCATGTCAGCGTTACCAATTCATGTCAGCGTTACCAATTCATGTCAGCGTTACCAATTCATGTCAGCGTTACCAATTCATGTCAGCGTTACCAATTCATGTCAGCGTTACCAATTCATGTCAGCGTTACCAATTCATGTCAGCGTTACCAATTCATGTCAGCGTTACCAATTCATGTCAGCGTTACCAATTCATGTCAGCGTTACCAATTCATGTCAGCGTTACCAATTCATGTCAGCGTTACCAATTCATGTCAGCGTTACCAATTCATGTCAGCGTTACCAATTCATGTCAGCGTTACCAATTCATGTCAGCGTTACCAATTCATGTCAGCGTTACCAATTCATGTCAGCGTTACCAATTCATGTCAGCGTTACCAATTCATGTCAGCGTTACCAATTCATGTCAGCGTTACCAATTCATGTCAGCGTTACCAATTCATGTCAGCGTTACCAATTCATGTCAGCGTTACCAATTCATGTCAGCGTTACCAATTCATGTCAGCGTTACCAATTCATGTCGGCGTTACCAATTCATGTCGGCGTTACCAATTCAAGTCCGCGTTACCAACTCATGTCAGCGTTACCAATTCATGTCAGCGTTACCAATTCATGTCAGCGTTACCAATTCATGTCAGCGTTACCAATTCATGTCAGCGTTACCAATTCATGTCAGCGTTACCAATTCATGTCAGCGTTACCAATTCATGTCAGCGTTACCAATTCATGTCAGCGTTACCAATTCATGTCAGCGTTACCAATTCATGTCAGCGTTACCAATTCATGTCAGCGTTACCAATTCATGTCAGCGTTACCAATTCATGTCAGCGTTACCAATTCATGTCAGCGTTACCAATTCATGTCAGCGTTACCAATTCATGTCAGCGTTACCAATTCATGTCAGCGTTACCAATTCATGTCAGCGTTACCAATTCATGTCAGCGTTACCAATTCATGTCAGCGTTACCAATTCATGTCAGCGTTACCAATTCATGTCAGCGTTACCAATTCATGTCAGCGTTACCAATTCATGTCAGCGTTACCAATTCATGTCAGCGTTACCAATTCATGTCAGCGTTACCAATTCATGTCAGCGTTACCAATTCATGTCAGCGTTACCAATTCATGTCAGCGTTACCAATTCATGTCAGCGTTACCAATTCATGTCAGCGTTACCAATTCATGTCAGCGTTACCAATTCATGTCAGCGTTACCAATTCATGTCAGCGTTACCAATTCATGTCAGCGTTACCAATTCATGTCAGCGTTACCAATTCATGTCAGCGTTACCAATTCATGTCAGCGTTACCAATTCATGTCAGCGTTACCAATTCATGTCAGCGTTACCAATTCATGTCAGCGTTACCAATTCATGTCAGCGTTACCAATTCATGTCAGCGTTACCAATTCATGTCAGCGTTACCAATTCATGTCAGCGTTACCAATTCATGTCAGCGTTACCAATTCATGTCAGCGTTACCAATTCATGTCAGCGTTACCAATTCATGTCAGCGTTACCAATTCATGTCAGCGTTACCAATTCATGTCAGCGTTACCAATTCATGTCAGCGTTACCAATTCATGTCAGCGTTACCAATTCATGTCAGCGTTACCAATTCATGTCAGCGTTACCAATTCATGTCAGCGTTACCAATTCATGTCAGCGTTACCAATTCATGTCAGCGTTACCAATTCATGTCAGCGTTACCAATTCATGTCAGCGTTACCAATTCATGTCAGCGTTACCAATTCATGTCAGCGTTACCAATTCATGTCAGCGTTACCAATTCATGTCAGCGTTACCAATTCATGTCAGCGTTACCAATTCATGTCAGCGTTACCAATTCATGTCAGCGTTACCAATTCATGTCAGCGTTACCAATTCATGTCAGCGTTACCAATTCATGTCAGCGTTACCAATTCATGTCAGCGTTACCAATTCATGTCAGCGTTACCAATTCATGTCAGCGTTACCAATTCATGTCAGCGTTACCAATTCATGTCAGCGTTACCAATTCATGTCAGCGTTACCAATTCATGTCGGCGTTACCAATTCATGTCGGCGTTACCAATTCAAGTCCGCGTTACCAACTCATGTCAGCGTTACCAATTCATGTCAGCGTTACCAATTCATGTCAGCGTTACCAATTCATGTCAGCGTTACCAATTCATGTCAGCGTTACCAATTCATGTCAGCGTTACCAATTCATGTCAGCGTTACCAATTCATGTCAGCGTTACCAATTCATGTCAGCGTTACCAATTCATGTCAGCGTTACCAATTCATGTCAGCGTTACCAATTCATGTCAGCGTTACCAATTCATGTCAGCGTTACCAATTCATGTCAGCGTTACCAATTCATGTCAGCGTTACCAATTCATGTCAGCGTTACCAATTCATGTCAGCGTTACCAATTCATGTCGGCGTTACCAATTCATGTCAGCGTTACCAATTCATGTCAGCGTTACCAATTCATGTCGGCGTTACCAATTCATGTCGGCGTTACCAATTCATGTCAGCGTTACCAATTCATGTCAGCGTTACCAATTCATGTCAGCGTTACCAATTCATGTCAGCGTTACCAATTCATGTCAGCGTTACCAATTCATGTCAGCGTTACCAATTCATGTCAGCGTTACCAATTCATGTCAGCGTTACCAATTCATGTCAGCGTTACCAATTCATGTCAGCGTTACCAATTCATGTCAGCGTTACCAATTCATGTCAGCGTTACCAATTCATGTCAGCGTTACCAATTCATGTCAGCGTTACCAATTCATGTCAGCGTTACCAATTCATGTCAGCGTTACCAATTCATGTCAGCGTTACCAATTCATGTCAGCGTTACCAATTCATGTCAGCGTTACCAATTCATGTCAGCGTTACCAATTCATGTCAGCGTTACCAATTCATGTCAGCGTTACCAATTCATGTCAGCGTTACCAATTCATGTCAGCGTTACCAATTCATGTCAGCGTTACCAATTCATGTCAGCGTTACCAATTCATGTCAGCGTTACCAATTCATGTCAGCGTTACCAATTCATGTCAGCGTTACCAATTCATGTCAGCGTTACCAATTCATGTCAGCGTTACCAATTCATGTCAGCGTTACCAATTCATGTCAGCGTTACCAATTCATGTCAGCGTTACCAATTCATGTCAGCGTTACCAATTCATGTCAGCGTTACCAATTCATGTCAGCGTTACCAATTCATGTCAGCGTTACCAATTCATGTCAGCGTTACCAATTCATGTCAGCGTTACCAATTCATGTCAGCGTTACCAATTCATGTCAGCGTTACCAATTCATGTCAGCGTTACCAATTCATGTCAGCGTTACCAATTCATGTCAGCGTTACCAATTCATGTCAGCGTTACCAATTCATGTCAGCGTTACCAATTCATGTCAGCGTTACCAATTCATGTCAGCGTTACCAATTCATGTCAGCGTTACCAATTCATGTCAGCGTTACCAATTCATGTCAGCGTTACCAATTCATGTCAGCGTTACCAATTCATGTCAGCGTTACCAATTCATGTCAGCGTTACCAATTCATGTCAGCGTTACCAATTCATGTCAGCGTTACCAATTCATGTCAGCGTTACCGATTCATGTCAGCGTTACCGATTCATGTCAGCGTTACCGATTCATGTCAGCGTTACCGATTCATGTCAGCGTTACCGATTCATGTCAGCGTTACCGATTCATGTCAGCGTTACCGATTCATGTCAGCGTTACCGATTCATGTCAGCGTTACCAATTCATGTCAGCGTTACCAATTCATGTCAGCGTTACCGATTCATGTCAGCGTTACCGATTCATGTCAGCGTTACCAATTCATGTCAGCGTTACCAATTCATGTCAGCGTTACCAATTCATGTCAGCGTTACCAATTCATGTCAGCGTTACCAATTCATGTCAGCGTTACCAATTCATGTCAGCGTTACCAATTCATGTCAGCGTTACCAATTCATGTCAGCGTTACCAATTCATGTCAGCGTTACCAATTCATGTCAGCGTTACCAATTCATGTCAGCGTTACCAATTCATGTCAGCGTTACCAATTCATGTCAGCGTTACCAATTCATGTCAGCGTTACCAATTCATGTCAGCGTTACCAATTCATGTCAGCGTTACCAATTCATGTCAGCGTTACCAATTCATGTCAGCGTTACCAATTCATGTCAGCGTTACCAATTCATGTCAGCGTTACCAATTCATGTCAGCGTTACCAATTCATGTCAGCGTTACCAATTCATGTCAGCGTTACCAATTCATGTCAGCGTTACCAATTCATGTCAGCGTTACCAATTCATGTCAGCGTTACCAATTCATGTCAGCGTTACTAACTCATGTCAGCGTTACCAATTCATGTCAGCGTTACCAATTCATGTCAGCGTTACCAATTCATGTCAGCGTTACCAATTCATGTCAGCGTTACCAATTCATGTCAGCGTTACCAATTCATGTCAGCGTTACCAATTCATGTCAGCGTTACCAATTCATGTCAGCGTTACCAATTCATGTCAGCGTTACCAATTCATGTCAGCGTTACCAATTCATGTCAGCGTTACCGATTCATGTCAGCGTTACCGATTCATGTCAGCGTTACCGATTCATGTCAGCGTTACCGATTCATGTCAGCGTTACCGATTCATGTCAGCGTTACCGATTCATGTCAGCGTTACCGATTCATGTCAGCGTTACCGATTCATGTCAGCGTTACCAATTCATGTCAGCGTTACCAATTCATGTCAGCGTTACCAATTCATGCGGGCTGGCGGCATAGGCCACAGGCGACCCTCCAAAAGTGTACAGCTGCCCTCCCGTCACCTGTGGGGATAGCAGCCGGCAGAGCAGGGGAGGAGAGGAAAGGGGAAGGACGTGCATGGAGGTGTGAGGGGCGGAGGACGAATGTGGAGGTGGACGCATGGGATAGGAATGGCAAGCTGGCCACACAGCTTGCCTCGCACTCACGAACCACATGTCCTGCACTGCAATGTCAACACATCCTACCACGTGAAGGAAGGTGATTCTTGACATGTCTCACATGTCGCCTTCTTTCACAGCTTGTCTCACACTCATGGCCCAGGTGCCCTGCACTGCTCTGCACTGCACTGCACTGCACTGCACTGCACTGCCCCAACACCCTTCCTCTCATAACCACGCACCTGCAGGCCGGTGGCATGCGAGGCGAAGGCAAAGTCCCTGAGGCTGCCCGCCATGCCCGCCTGTATCACATCCACACTCTCCGCCAGCCGCCGCCGCCATGTTTGATACCTCTCACAAGTGACACAAGCATACAGCACCCACCTGCTCTCCAGTGGCATGCGAGGCGAAGGAGAAGTCTCTCAGATTGCCCGCCATGCCTGCCTGTATCACATCCACACTCTCCGCCAGCCGGCCCCGCCACCACGCCACTGATGACCGCCCCTCTCCCTCGCCCTCCTCCCCACTGCTGCTGCCGCTGCTGCTTCCACTGCTGCTCGCGGAGCTGTATTCCCGTTGCCGCTCTCTCTCCTCGTACTCGTTGGGCTGAGGCGAGGGAGATGGGATGGGATGGGAGCATGGGCCGTGTTGGATGGCTGAGGGAAGGCATGAGGGTGAAGGCATGAGGGTGAAGGCATGAGGGTGAAGGCATGAGGGTGAAGGCATGAGGGTGAAGGCACGAGGGTGAAGGCATGAGGGTGAAGGCATGGGGGTGAAGGCATGGAAGTGAAGGCATGGGTGTGCGGCACTTGTGTGGGCACAGCATGGGCACATGACATTAGAATGAGGAGAGGTGTGAAAATTAAGGAGACGAGGGGGTGACTTGGATAGCAGTGCACACAGCATCGAGAAACGATGGGAGCCGGAGATGTGGAGAGCTCGAATAGAAAACGACACGGGGGAGACATGGGGGACATAGAACACAGGGGTCACGGGAGACATGGGGTCACGGGAGACATGGGGTCACGGGAGACATGGGGTCACGGGAGACATGGGGTCACGGGAGACATGGGGTCACGGGAGACATGGGGTCACGGGAGACATGGGGTCACGGGAGACATGGGGCGCATGGGGGCACGTGGGGGCGCATGGGGGCACATGGGGGCGCATGGGGGCACATGGGGGCACATGGGGGCGCATGGGGGCACATGGGGGCACATGGGGGCGCATGGGGGCACGTGGGGGCGCATGGGGGCACATGGGGGCACATGGGGGCGCATGGGGGCACATGGGGGCACATGGAGGCGCATGGGGGCACGTGGGGGCGCATGGGGGCACATGGGGGCGCATGGGGGCACATGGGGGCACATGGGGGCGCATGGGGGCACATGGGGGCACATGGGGGCGCATGGGGGCACGTGGGGGCGCATGGGGGCACATGGGGGCACATGGGGGCGCATGGGGGCACATGGGGGCACATGGGGCACATGGGGCACATGGGGCACATGGGGGCGCATGGGGGCACATGGGGGCGCATGGGGGCACATGGGGGCACATGGGGGCGCATGGGGGCACATGGGGGCACATGGGGGCGCATGGGGGCACATGGGAGCGCATGGGGGCGCATGGGGGCGCATGGGGGCGCATGGGGGCGCATGGGGGCGCATGGGGGCGCATGGGGGCGCATGGGGGCGCATGGGGGCACATGGGGCACACGAGGGAGGGAGCACAGACGAGCAGAAGGAGGCCCGAGGCGAAGCCCTGTTGCAGTGGATTGCCGAAGGGCGATCCCCCGATCACTGCATCGCGGAAGCGGTCGTTGAAACTGATGTCATGGGGGCAGAGGGGCCAGGCAAGCAGAGGGGCGTTGGGGAATGTGGGGTGGGGGATGGGAAAGAAAAGGAAACTCAGGCGAGAAGAAGAATCGCTGGGAGGAGCTAAGGCCAGCATTCAAGGGGAGATGAGGAAGAATTGCTGGGTGCACAAGTGCTGTGGAAGATGAAGAGGAGCTGCCAAGCTCGTTCTACCACTGTACAGCCATCCACCGGCAACACGAGGGCCTCACCTGCCGATGCCCGTGCCGTGCAGGTTGGCCTGCGCTGCGTTCACCCCGCGGCCGTTATTTGCCACCTCGCCAAAGTCCCACCCCTCTCCGTACCTGGTGTGTGTAGGGATGTGCCATTGCAGGGAGCGCAGGGGCATGGGAAAACGAGGAGAGATGTGAATGGAGCACAAGAAGTGGAGCCGGCAGGATGTGGCAGCAATGGAGGACAAAATGCCAGCGGGCGTGGCACGAGCGCGACGTGAATGCTAAGTTGCAGTCTGGTGGGCATAGGTATGAGCAGTTGATTCTGTTGATTCTCACAAGTAAGATGGCACTTATTGAGCCGCATCTCAGCAGTTCATTCTCACTCACAAGTAAATGGCCTTGCCGTCCACCCCATGCTCACAAGCAAATGGCCTTGCCGTCCACCCCATGCTCACAAGCAAATGGCCTTGCCGTCCACCCCATGCTCACAAGTAAATGGCCTTGCCGTCCACCCCATGCTCACAAGTAAATGGCCTTGCCGTCCACCCCATGCTCACAAGTAAATGGCCTTGCCGTCCACCCCATGCTCACAAGCAAATGGCCTTGCCGTCCACCCCATGCTCACAAGTAAATGGCCTTGCCGTCCACCCCATGCTCACAAGTAAATGGCCTTGCCGTCCACCCCATGCTCACAAGTAAATGGCCTTGCCGTTCACCCCATGCTCCTTGATGGTGAGTGCGTCAAGTGCCGATCGGATGTGCATCTGAGGGTGAGGCAATAAGAAGAGGTAGGGAGACGAGGCAGGGAGACGGGGCAGGGAGACGGGGCAGGGAGACGGGGCAGGGAGACGGGGCAGGGAGACGGGGCAGGGAGACGGGGCAGGGAGACGGGGCAGGGAGACGGGGCAGGGAGACGGGGCAGGGAGACGGGGCAGGGAGACGGGGCAGGGAGACGGGGCAGGGAGACGGGGCAGGGAGACGGGGCAGGGAGACGGGGCAGGGAGACGGGGCAGGGAGACGGGGCAGGGAGACGGGGCAGGGAGACGGGGCAGGGAGACGGGGCAGGGAGACGGGGCAGGGAGACGGGGCAGGGAGACGGGGCAGGGAGACGGGGCAGGGAGACGGGGCAGGGAGACGGGGCAGGGAGACGGGGCAGGGAGACGGGGCAGGGAGACGGGGCAGGGAGACGGGGCAGGGAGACGGGGCAGGGAGACGGGGCAGGGAGACGGGGCAGGGAGACGGGGCAGGGAGACGGGGCAGGGAGACGGGGCAGGGAGACGGGGCAGGGAGACGGGGCAGGGAGACGGGGCAGGGAGACGGGGCAGGGAGACGGGGCAGGGAGACGGGGCAGGGAGACGGGGCAGGGAGACGGGGCAGGGAGACGGGGCAGGGAGACGGGGCAGGGAGACGGGGCAGGGAGACGGGGCAGGGAGACGGGGCAGGGAGACGGGGCAGGGAGACGGGGCAGGGAGACGGGGCAGGGAGACGGGGCAGGGAGACGGGGCAGGGAGACGGGGCAGGGAGACGGGGCAGGGAGACGGGGCAGGGAGACGGGGCAGGGAGACGGGGCAGGGAGACGGGGCAGGGAGACGGGGCAGGGAGACGGGGCAGGGAGACGGGGCAGGGAGACGGGGCAGGGAGACGGGGCAGGGAGACGGGGCAGGGAGACGGGGCAGGGAGACGGGGCAGGGAGACGGGGCAGGGAGACGGGGCAGGGAGACGGGGCAGGGAGACGGGGCAGGGAGACGGGGCAGGGAGACGGGGCAGGGAGACGGGGCAGGGAGACGGGGCAGGGAGACGGGGCAGGGAGACGGGGCAGGGAGACGAGGGAGACAGGGAGACGAGGCAGGGAGACGAGGCAGGGAGACAAGGTAAGGAGAAGACAAGACATAATGGGTGTGAAGAGAAAGATATTGATTTAGCAGTGCGTAAATCACTCACCATGGTGTGCGAAATTCAGAGCAGCAGCACTCACCATGGTGTACGAAATTCAGAGCAGCAGCACTCACCATGGTATGCTTCATGAGGTGCCCCATGAGGTCAAACCGGAACCCATCCACCTGCCATGCAATGGCGCCAGGGATCAGATCAGAGCCAATGGATTAATGTAGAGAGAAGAGGTGTTGCCGCCCTGTCATGGTTGTGTCTGACGAAACTGCGTTTCAACATGACTGTTTTGAATGTGATTTTGCACAGACATAAGAATGTTTCAAATGTAACTGGGTTTCGAACAAGAGCATACTCAAGACGTTCAGGCATGACCTTTTTCAGGTTACATTCAGTTAGGTTGCACCACACCACACTTACCAACAATAAAAAAAGGAACAAAAAAAAAAGGGAACCAAAAAACAAAAAAATCCTTCAGGTATGATTTGTTCTATTATACATCTCTTGTATCCTACATTGTTCCTATATTGGGAAAAGACAGGCGCCAAACCTAGTTTGGGTGCACAACTAGGGTTAAGCCAAGTTGGAGTTGGGAATCCAACTTTGGCCCAACCTTTGGCCCCAAGGTTGGGTTGGGGACAATTGGACCCCCAATAATGTTGGCCCAACCAACCGTGGCCAACATTCTTGGGCTCCCTCCAATAACTCTCCCACCCAGCTTATTGGTGGCGGGCCAATAATGTTGGTCAAATCCCAACAAACGCCCCCCCCCCCCCCCCCCCCCCCCCTTCTAGTTCAAACTATGTATACCCTCATATTTCCGTTAAATCACATGACTGACCTTGTACTGTGTGGCCCACATGACCACATCGTCCACTATAAGCCGCTCCACCATGGCATGCTCGCTCGCCGTGTTGTTGCAACACGCACTGCTCTCCACCCGCCCCTCCATGTCCCTCCGGACATAGTACCCAGGTACCACCTGGTATGTGGCACGATCAGCAAGAGAGGGAGGAGTGGCGCAGAGAAGGAGTGCAAAGATAAGAAATGGGAAACAGCAGAGAGCTGTCACAGTCACGCGATATCTGTCACTCAGGCACACCTGAGATTGAGCACAGAAAAAAAGGGCTGTGCTTGTTGTGCGGGCTCTGCGGGCTACACGACTGTGAGAGCAGTGATACATTTACTGAGTTGCACCTTATCGAGGACAGAAAAGGGGCTGTGCGGGCCACTGGCGTAGAGGTGGTTGTAGACCACGTCGAGCACCACCCTCAGCCCCATGCCGTTCACTGCCTGCCCATGCAGCACGTCACGTGCGGGCAGAGAGAGAGAAAACAATAAAAGAAAGCATAAGTTTGTCCGTGGGGAAACGTCACTGGCGTAGAGGTGGCTGTATATCACGTGCAGCACCACCCTCAGCTCAGCCCCATGCCGCTCACCGCCTGTCCTCGCGCCCGCCCACCGCGGGTGAGAAGTGTCACTTGCAGGGGGCCAGCGGGAAGGCAAACAGTCACAATCTGGTTTTTTTTGTTCAACTTTGCTCACTCTTTGATGATTGGAGTGTGACAGCTCCGAGTTTCCTTACGCAGGGTATGTGATAGGTGTTACTGGCAACCGACAATGGGTGTGCATGTTGCGTTATGTGGAGTGAAAACTTTGAAGCACCCAGGAGACGAAGAAGTTGACCAAATCCTTCACACAGAAAAATAGGCACCATGCTCACCACCAGCCCTGCATATGCACCTGCGCCGCACCACACCCACCTGCACCACACCACACCCACCTGCACCACAACACACCCACCTGCACCGCACCACACCCACCTGCACCACACTACACCCACCTGCACCACACCACACCCACCTGCACCACACCACACCCACCTGCACCACACTACACCCACCTGCACCACACCACACCCACCTGCACCACACCATACCCACCTGCACCACACTATACCCACCTGCACCACACCACACCCACCTGCACCGCACCACACCCACCTGCACCACACCACACCCACCTGCACCACAACACACCCACCTGCACCGCACCACACCCACCTGCACCACACTACACCCACCTGCACCACACCACACCCACCTGCACCACACCATACCCACCTGCACCACACCATACCCACCTGCACCACACCACACCCACCTGCACCGCACCACACCCACCTGCACCACACCACACCCACCTGCACCACAACACACCCACCTGCACCGCACCACACCCACCTGCACCACACTACACCCACCTGCACCACACCACACCCACCTGCACCACACCACACCCACCTGCACCACACTACACCCACCTGCACCACACCACACCCACCTGCACCACACCATACCCACCTGCACCACACTATACCCACCTGCACCACACTATACCCACCTGCACCACACCCACCTGCACCACACTACACCCACCTGCACCACACCCACCTGCACCATGGAGCGGAACTCGAGCGTGCGGGCAGCGCCATCAGCATGGGTGGCATAGCTGCCATCCGGCACACCCCAGTGCACCGGGTCATACCTGGGGGAGGTGGGGCATGAGAAAGGGGGAATGGAGGGCGGGTGGGTGGAGGGCAGGCGAGGAGAGGGCAGGTGGGACGAGGGGCAGGCACACAGCGAGGCAGGCACACAGCGAGGCAGGCACGTGTTCATGTGGGAGCACAGACAGACATTCCCTCTCACCCACTGTCACTTGAGCCCTTCAGCATCCTTCATGTTGCCAGTGCAGGGTGGTGGCATGGCAGGGTGGTGGCATGGCAGGGTGGTGGGGTGCTGGCAGTGGCAGCAACAACAGCACAGCATTGCATCCATGCAACCACAACTGCAGGCGGTGCAAGCACGCAAAGCAAAGCCCTCAACGGCAACCGCTCACCCCCAGTTGTACGCGTCCACATCCTTCACGGCTGCTACAGCCGCCTGCTGGCAGTCCGAGTCAGGCGGATAGCTCCTGAGGGAGGGCTCATCTGCAATGGTGGAGGGGGTTGGGGCCGGCAGTGGGGAGGATGGGATGTGATGTGAGTCAGGCAGGTAGGTCCTGAGGGCGGGCTCATCTGCTGCAATGGTAAAGTGGGAGGCGGACAGTCAGGAGTACGGCATGTGATGATGGGCTGCTTGGTGGGAGACAGGTGCCATGTGAGGCGGGTGCTTGGTGGGGCATGGCAGGCACATGGGGCATAGGGAGCAACGTGCAGGCATGAGAGAAAAGCACGGCAGTGCACAAGCCTCAAGGCGAGCAGAGAGAGGCACAGACCAACAGCCTGCCAGGTGGATTTGTTCTCGCTGACAGAGCCGAAGTCGTAGGCAGGCAGCAGGTGCAGATGGGTGAGAGCAGTAGTGCACAAAGAGCAACATGTAGGCACAGCAGCTCACGGGGTGAGCAAGGAGAGGCACTGACCGACGGCCTGCCAGGTGGTTTTGTCCTCATTGACTGAGCCAAAGTCATAGGCAGGCAGCAGGTGCAGGTGGGTTAGACCACTGGCCGCTAGCTGCGTCAGATGCTTTGCGCCCTGTGATTGCTGTTGGGAAGGAGATGGGGGAGAGATGGAAGAGAGAGGGAGGAAAGATGGAGGAGAGGGAGATGAGAGATGGAGGAAGGAGAGACGAGTCGATGGATAGAAGATGCAGGGGATGGGAGGATGGGGAAGAGGCAAGCGGTGGGGAAGACGCAGGGGGCAATAGCAAATATGGAATGGGTGTGTACGTGGGAAGGCAAGAAGAATGAGTGAATAGCACGTGGATGGCGACAGGAGAGATGGGGCGGCAGGTAAGCAAGAGCGCCACGAGTGGCAGGGCGGGAGGGGAGCACACACTGGGTGGGTGAAGGCGAGGTACGTTCCGCGGAGGGGCTCGGGCACTGAGGGGTCTGACGCACTGATGGATGCATTGGGTGGGCGTTGCATGGTGATGAGATAAGATGAGAGTTCATGGGAGAGAGGGGGAGATAGGAAGGGAAGAGGAGAGACTGGTAGGCAGCGAGATGGGGAGAGAGAATGAGACGCACGACTTGTTGCATGGAAGTGCATCCACAGCAGAGCAGAGCAGAGCAGAGCAGAGAAGACAAGAGAAGAGCAGGTAGGCGGTCGGTACCACAAACAGCTTCGTCCTTACACGCTGCGTGGTCGATGTGAAGCCCATAGATGGGTTTTCAGGCGCCTCAGAAAAAAAAACTCAACAATTAATATTAGAGGCACGTCAAAAGGCGCACCTGAAGTCACGGATGTGCAGCTCGTAGATGGACACGTCTGAAAACGATTGCAGAGGTGGCTTCTGCTGATGCAAGGTGGACCAATCAGGTGGTGCCAACGCGGCATCACTCAGGTCAACCACCAATGAGCGCTCTCCATTGGCTGAGAGACTGATGGGGCAGGGAGGAGGGGAAGTGTGTAAGGGTGGCAGGGCAAAGAGCACAAGCAAGCAAGCAAGCAAGCAGGCCACCAGGAGGAATTCTAGAGACGAGGCAGAACGTTTTTAAGAACACTCAGAAACACTCAGAGACCAAAAGTTCATAACACGCATGGAAAAAAGTATTTGAGAGCGGAAAAGGACGTACCCGCGGGAGTAAGGGTCGGTGGTGACACATGTCTCGATTCTATTGGTGGCAGGATGGAAGACCCGGATCTCATACTGATAGTACATGCCCTGCCATGCCATGGGGCCCTGCGCACTCCACTGCCCCTCGCTGCCCCTCTCCATGCGCTGGCGAGATACTGGGGGGGATGCGTGGGGCTGGTCGAACAGCAGTAGAGTTACCTCCTGCGGGGAGAGGGGTTGCAGGAGAGCGAGAAGAGAGCAGGTGAGAAGAGCAGGCGAGGAGGTGTATGGGAGGGGCGTGAAGATCTGCTCCTCTCCATGGGCTTGCGAGTCACGGGGGGGCCATGTATGGGGCTGGTCAAACAACAGCAGTGTTACCTCCTCAAGGGAGAGCAGTGAGAAGGAAAAAAGGGGAGGCGAGCAGGAGAGGAAATCAGGAGAGAAGAGCAGGTGAGGAGGTGCACAGGAGGGGTGTGAAGCATGCATGGGCTTGCGAGCCAGGGGGGGGAATGCGTGGGGATGGTCGAACACAAGTAGAGTGACCTCCTGCAGGGAGAGCGGGTAAGGGAGGGAGGAGGAGAGCAGGTGAGGGGAGCAGGTGAGGGGAGCAGGTGAGGGGGAGAAGGGAAGAAACTTCTGAACTGCCTGATTCATGGGTTGGGTCCTAGACATTGCCTCTGTCCGTGTGGTTGCCTTACTTCTAAGCGGTGTCACTAGCCGGTGAATGCTGAGCAGCACAAGGTGCTGAGCTGAGCCCCTCACCACACCGCTGCACCCCAGCGCACCTGAGCAGTGGGCGCCCACACGTGAATGCTCACAGAGCCACCAGACTCCCCCTTCTCAACGTGCGCCCCCAGCGGCCCCTCGTACAAACACAGAGCATCCAGCGCTCCTGCCACCTGCACGCATGTGGCGTCAACGGGTGTGCGTGATGCTGGTGGGATGATGGTAGGAATGGGGGGGGATGTGGCGAACATAGTGGGGTGGGGGAGCAGAGGTAGGGATCGCTAAGTGCATCGGATCACCAGCGCCTCCCCTGCCTCTCCACATGCGCCCCTAGCAGCCCCTAGCAGCCTCTCGTACCCACACCACAGCACACAGTGCGTCCAGCGCCCGTGCCAGGTGCAGGCATGTGGCATCAACGGGTGTGTGCGCCGCGTGACGTGATGTTGGGGCCATGACAGTGGCGGTCAGAGGGACAGGGCCCAGGGGGGGGTAAACGCGGAGAGGGAGGATGAGACAGGTGCGTCGTACAACACAGCGAATCTGTTTTTTTTTTAGAATGGACACAGCGCGTCCAAGGAGCCTGCGAGGTGCAGTGACGTGACGTCCATGGGTGTGGTGCATGCGTCAGCATGCGTGTTGCTGCAGGTGTGGATGAGGGAGGGGAGGAAGTGGTACAGAGGGATGAAGCAACAGAAACAACGCAAGCACGCACAGGGGGAGCATGTGCCATGCGCGCAGCACGGCACAGCACAGCATTGAAACATTCCTCCCTTGACTCCCACACGGGAATTGTCAGACATTATTGCCCCCCGACAGACACACTAACATCCCCTGCTCAAATCTACTCCGCCCTCCACTCGCACAGCCCAATGCCACCCTACCTCCCTCCTCTCACCTTTCGCCCCCATTCACATCACATCCGTCATCCCGCTCCCCTCGCCCCTCCCCCCTCCCACCCTTGCACGCACCGGAGGAGCAGGAGAGGGCGGTCTGCGAGGCCAGCAGGCGGTGCAGGCGGGGCAGGGGGGTGGCGGGCATGCGCAGGCACGTGAAGGTCGCTAGGTGGGGGAACTTGCTGCGCACCTGCATGGGGAAGGGGGAGGGAAGACGAGGAGGGGAAGAGAGAGTTGAGAGAAGATGGGGCAGGGGGTTGATGGACAGGCGCAGGCAGGTGAAGGTCGCTAGGTGGGGGAACTTGGTACGCACCTGCATGGGGGAGGGGGAGGGAAGCGCGGGATGGGGAGGAAGTGGGAGGGTGAGGTTTGGTTCCAGAGGGCCAAAAGGGAGAGAGTGACAGAGGGCTTAGAGAGTGACAGAGGGCTTAGAGAGTGACAGTGAGGGGGAGGGAGTAGAGGGCACGTGCAGAGAGGTGAAGGACGAGAGATGGGGAAATTGATGACCCGCGTGCATGGGAGAGGGGCGAGAAGGGGGGTGGCAGGCTGGCAGACAGGCAAAAGACGTAAGATGGGGAACTTGAGGCGCGCCTGTATGGGGAGAGGGGCGGGCGTAGGAAGGGTTGTCAAGGAATTACAGCATGCCATGCTTCATTGCACCATACCATGCTTCATTGCACCATGCCATGCTTCATTGCACCATGCCATGCTTCATTGCACCATGCCATGCTTCGTTGCACCATGCCATGCTTCATTGCACCATGCCATGCTTCATTGCACCATGCCATGCTTCATTGCACCATGCCATGCTTCATTGCACCATCCCATGCTTCATTGCACCATGCCATGCTTCATTGCACCATGCCATGCTTCATTGCACCATGCCATGCTTCATTGCACCATGCCATGCTTCATTGCACCATGCCATGCTTCATTGCACCATGCCATGCTTCATTGCACCATGCCATGCCTCATTGCACCATGCCATGCTTCATTGCACCATACCATGCTTCATTGCACCATGCCATGCTTCATTGCCATGCTTCATTGCACCATGCCATGCTTCATTGCACCATGCCATGCTTCATTGCACCATGCCATGCTTCACTGCACCATACCATGCTTCACTGCACCATGCCATGCTTCATTGCACCATACCATGCTTCATTGCACCATACCATGCTTCATTGCACCATGCCATGCTTCATTGCACCATGCCATGCTTCATTGCACCATACCATGCTTCATTGCACCATACCATGCTTCATTGCACCATGCCATGCTTCATTGCACCATGCCATGCTTCATTGCACCATGCCATGCTTCATTGCACCATGCCATGCTTCATTGCACCATGCCATGCTTCATTGCACCATGCCATGCTTCATTGCACCATGCCATGCTTCATTGCACCATGCCATGCTTCATTGCACCATGCCATGCTTCATTGCACCATGCCATGCTTCATTGCACCATGCCATGCTTCATTGCACCATGCCATGCTTCATTGCACCATGCCATGCTTCATTGCACCATGCCATGCTTCACTGCACCATGCCATGCTTCATTGCACCATACCATGCTTCATTGCACCATGCCATGCTTCATTGCACCATGCCATGCTTCATTGCACCATGCCATGCTTCATTGCACCATGCCATGCCTCATTGCACCATGCCATGCTTCATTGCACCATACCATGCTTCATTGCACCATGCCATGCTTCATTGCCATGCTTCATTGCACCATGCCATGCTTCATTGCACCATGCCATGCTTCATTGCACCATGCCATGCTTCACTGCACCATACCATGCTTCACTGCACCATGCCATGCTTCATTGCACCATACCATGCTTCATTGCACCATACCATGCTTCATTGCACCATGCCATGCTTCATTGCACCATGCCATGCTTCATTGCACCATACCATGCTTCATTGCACCATACCATGCTTCATTGCACCATGCCATGCTTCATTGCACCATGCCATGCTTCATTGCACCATGCCATGCTTCATTGCACCATGCCATGCTTCATTGCACCATGCCATGCTTCATTGCACCATGCCATGCTTCCTTGCACCATGCCATGCTTCATTGCACCATGCCATGCTTCATTGCACCATGCCATGCTTCATTGCACCATGCCATGCTTCATTGCACCATGCCATGCTTCATTGCACCATGCCATGCTTCATTGCACCATGCCATGCTTCATTGCACCATGCCATGCTTCACTGCACCATGCCATGCTTCATTGCACCATACCATGCTTCATTGCACCATGCCATGCTTCATTGCACCATGCCATGCTTCATTGCACCATGCCATGCTTCATTGCACCATGCCATGCTTCATTGCACCATGCCATGCTTCATTGCACCATGCCATGCTTCATTGCACCATGCCATGCTTCATTGCACCATGCCATGCTTCATTGCACCATACCATGCTTCATTGCACCATGCCATGCTTCATTGCACCATGCCATGCTTCATTGCACCATGCCATGCTTCATTGCACCATGCCATGCTTCATTGCACCATGCCATGCTTCATTGCACCATGCCATGCTTCATTGCACCATACCATGCTTCATTGCACCATGCCATGCTTCATTGCACCATGCCATGCTTCATTGCACCATGCCATGCTTCATTACACCATGCCATGCTTCATTGCACCATGCCATGCTTCATTGCACCATGCCATGCTTCATTGCACCATGCCATGCTTCATTGCACCATGCCATGCTTCATTGCACCATACCATGCTTCATTGCACCATGCCATGCTTCATTGCACCATGCCATGCTTCATTGCACCATGCCATGCTTCATTGCACCATGCCATGCTTCATTGCACCATGCCATGCTTCATTGCACCATGCCATGCTTCATTGCACCATGCCATGCTTCATTGCACCATGCCATGCTTCATTGCACCATACCATGCTTCATTGCACCATGCCATGCTTCATTGCACCATGCCATGCTTCATTGCACCATGCCATGCTTCATTGCACCATGCCATGCTTCATTGCACCATGCCATGCTTCATTGCACCATGCCATGCTTCATTGCACCATGCCATGCTTCATTGCACCGTGCCATGCTTCTTTGCGCCATACCATGCTTCATTGCACCATGCCATGCTTCATTGCACCATGCCATGCTTCATTGCACCATACCATGCTTCATTGCACCATGCCATGCTTCATTGCACCATGCCATGCTTCATTGCCATGCTTCATTGCACCATGCCATGCTTCATTGCACCATGCCATGCTTCATTGCACCATGCCATGCTTCATTGCACCATGCCATGCTTCACTGCACCATACCATGCTTCACTGCACCATGCCATGCTTCATTGCACCATACCATGCTTCATTGCACCATACCATGCTTCATTGCACCATGCCATGCTTCATTGCACCATGCCATGCTTCATTGCACCATGCCATGCTTCATTGCACCATGCCATGCTTCATTGCACCATGCCATGCTTCATTGCACCATGCCATGCTTCCTTGCACAATGCCATGCTTCATTGCACCATGCCATGCTTCATTGCACCATGCCATGCTTCATTGCACCATGCCATGCTTCATTGCACCATGCCATGCATTGCACCATGCCATGCTTCATTGCACCATGCCATGCTTCATTGCACCATGCCATGCTTCATTGCACCATGCCATGCTTCATTGCACCATGCCATGCTTCATTGCACCATGCCATGCTTCATTGCACCATGCCATGCTTCATTGCACCATGCCATGCTTCACTGCACCATGCCATGCTTCATTGCACCATACCATGCTTCATTGCACCATGCCATGCTTCATTGCACCATGCCATGCTTCATTGCACCATGCCATGCTTCATTGCACCATGCCATGCTTCATTGCACCATGCCATGCTTCATTGCACCATGCCATGCTTCATTGCACCATGCCATGCTTCATTGCACCATGCCATGCTTCATTGCACCATACCATGCTTCATTGCACCATGCCATGCTTCATTGCACCATGCCATGCTTCATTGCACCATGCCATGCTTCATTGCACCATGCCATGCTTCATTGCACCATGCCATGCTCTTTTGCACCATGCCATGCTTCATTGCACCATGCCATGCTTCATTGCACCATGCCATGCTTCATTGCACCATGCCATGCTTCATTACACCATGCCATGCTTAATTACACCATGCCATGCTTCATTGCACCATGCCATGCTTCATTGCACCATGCCATGCTTCATTGCACCATTGCTTCATTGCACCATGCCATGCTTCATTGCACCATGCCGTGCTTCATTGCACCATGCCGTGCTTCATTGCACCATGCCATGCTTCATTGCACCATGCCATGCTTCATTGCACCATGCCATGCTTCATTGCACCATGCCATGCTTCATTGCACCATGCCATGCTTCATTGCACCATGCCATGCTTCTTTGCGCCATACCATGCTTCATTGCACCATGCCATGCTTCATTGCACCATGCCATGCTTCATTGCACCATGCCATGCTTCATTGCACCATGCCATGCTTCATTGCACCATGCCATGCTTCATTGCACCATGCCATGCTTCATTGCACCATGCCATGCTTCATTGCACCATGCCATGCTTCATTGCACCATGCCATGCTTCATTGCACCATGCCATGCTTCATTGCACCATGCCATGCTTCATTGCACCATGCCATGCTTCATTGCACCATACCATGCTTCATTGCACCATGCCATGCTTCATTGCACCATGCCATGCTTCATTGCACCATGCCATGCTTCATTGCACCATGCCATGCTTCATTGCACCATACCATGCTTCATTGCACCATGCCATGCTTCATTGCACCATGCCGTGCTTCATTGGACCATGCCATGCTTCATTGCACCATGCCATGCTTCATTGCACCATGCCATGCTTCATTGCACCATGCCATGCTTCATTGCACCATGCCATGCTTCATTGCACCATACCATGCTTCATTGCACCATGCCATGCTTCATTGCACCATGCCAAGCTTCTTTGCGCCATGCCATGCTTCATTGCACCATGCCATGCTTCATTGCACCATGCCATGCTTCATTGCACCATGCCATGCTTCATTGCACCATTCCATGCTTCATTGCACCATGCCATGCTTCATTGCACCATGCCATGCACCATCACAGAAGATAGTGGAGCGGAGTGTGGGGCTTACAGCAGGCGAGAGGCCAGCAGGGTCCAGCGTGAGGGGAATGACAGAGTCCGCCCCTGATGTGCCACGATGATAGCAGGCAGAAAGGGTGTGGGAGCGATTGGGACGGGGTTAGTGGCAGAGGCAGAGGCGATGACTGTAGAACGCGTTGACACATGGTGCCACGCGAAAAAACGGGATAGGGGTGGCAAGGGGGGGACAGCAAGGGGACGGGCAGGCTAGAGAGTGGCATGCAGCGAGGCACGCAGAAGGAGGGGTTGGCATGGGGTTGCATGGATGGCATGTGCTGTGCAACAGCGCATCAAGGAGAGCGGTAGAACAGCAGAGCACAAGGCAGCAGAAAAGGCAGCAGAGTAGAGAGCAGAGGAGGCCGGGCACCGTGCACGCCGTCCTCTGTGAGGGAGAGTGAGGCCGATTCACTGGCGTGCAGGGCGAAGAGAATCTCCTCGCCATAGTCACCCTCGCTATAGTCCCAGTCCACTGCTATCTCGTCCGCTGACACCCAGTGCGCCTTGAAGAGATCCAAGCTGCCCTGCACACACACACATGTTGGTACCGCACCGCACCACACCGCACACCACACCACACCACACAAGGCACACGCTCAACCCAGCATGATGCATCACACACAGGGTACCCAAGGCACAGAGGCGCGGGCAGGGAACATGTGGGTGAGCGTGGCACGCCTGGCAGGCGAGTGTGCGAGGCTGCTTGCTTGGCCAGGCCAGCAGAGGTTAGGTTAGGGCGGCAACAACAGCATGCGTGAAGCAAGCAAGGATGAAGTGACACCGGCACGGCAGCAGCAGCATGAGAAGGGAAGGGAGCAGAGTGTGCCGCACGATTCCACCCACTAACCACCTTGAGGCAAGGGACAGGTCCGGGTGGGTGGGAGAGACCACGGTTGGGCCGGGGAGAGGCGGTTAGAGGCACCTTGGGGAGGCGGTCGAGGTTGGGGGCGTGCAGGAAGGCGCGTTGGCAGTCTGAGATGAGCCACACTGTGGGGCCACGCTGGGTGCTGGTGGAGGGCGGTGGTGCAGGCAGTGTGGCCATGTCTATGGTCCATGTGCAGTCCTGCCGAGGGGGGAGGGGAGGGGGGGAGAGGAGGGAGAGGGAGGAAATTTGGAAGAGAGGGAGGCTTAACGCATGGGGTGCGAGGCAAGAGGGATAGGGTACATGGGGTGTGTGGGAAGAGGCAGGAGTACGGGGGGTGCAGCACAAAGCATGCGGAACGAGAGACAACAGGACATGGGCTGGGCAGTGAGGAGCAGGTATGTGGCATGAGAGCGAGGGAGGCGAGGGAGAGTGCAGTGCAGCGAGGCACACACCTTCCAGTCCCCTCGGTGAGGCAGCACGTTCACTGTGCGCGCATGTGGCTTCAGCTGCACCCGCCACTCCACCCACTTCATGCCGCCACCACCCGCAGCAACAACACCACCAGTGGCAGCAGCAGGCGAGGAGGGCAAGGGGTGCTGCCAGTCGGTCTCTGCCTCCACGTCGCCCCACAAGTGCAGCCCCCACCCGTTGTAGTCGCCGTCGCCCCTGCCAGTGCCAGCACATGGAGCAGCGCGTGGAATCATGGGAGGGAGCAAGTGGATCGGGACGCACTGGTTGCCATGCGATGGATTGCGTGGACTGGCGTGGACTGGACAGGTTTGCAGGTCATGGCACCACCATGCCATGACATGTCGCCCTGCCTCTCCACACAAGCCGTGCCACGGGGGTATGAACCTAGATTCCCCCTGCCTCTCCACACAAGCCGTGCCACGGGGGTATCAACCTAGATTCCCCCTGCCTCTCCACACAAGCCGTGCCACGGGGGTATCAACCTAGATTCCCCCTGCCTCTCCACACAAGCCGTGCCACGGGGGTGTCGACCTAGATTCCCCCTGCCTCTCCACACGAGCGACCGGGATGACCCTCATTGCGTCGCGTGTGCGTGCAGTGCAGCCCCCCGAATGAACGACGGGAGCTGCGTTTTCCTGACAGCAGTGACATGTGCGGTGGAGACAAGGCGAGTGCGGTGGAGACAAGGCGAGTGCGGGGGAATGTGGACACGGCAGCTGGCACATGCCACGTGGCATGGTGTGTGCGTGATGCTTGCCGTGATTGGCGAGCGCTGCCATAGCAGCTGACGACACGATGCCAGGCGCACTGGAGATTCCCCGATGCATCCCCCTTTTTTGTAACCTTTTGTCCCGTTCCTCGCCCAACCCCCCCAATCTCCCCCCCTTCCCACCATCCCCTCCCCCCTTCCCCCCTTCCGCACCTATGATACACGACGCGCAGCATGTTCCCGCCCGCTGCTTGCCCCTCAGCTGCTCCTGCCTCCAACCCGCCGCCCTCTATTTCTGCCCCATTCCCGTTCGCCGCGGAACAGCGCGGACTAAGCAGGGATGAGCTCCGGCTGGCAGAGGCGGAGCGCGGACTAAGCAATGCGCGGGTGCGCGGTAGGCCGGCGGTGGCGCACGCGGGGAGCATCAAGCGCGGCTGCGCGTCTCGGCGCTGCGTTCCGCTGGAGCGCGCGGCGACGGCGGTCGCGACGGCGGTCGCGGCGGCGGAGGGGACGAGGGGGCGAGAGCACAGCGCGAAGGCCATGACGAGTCGCGACTCACGAGAGAGCTGTTGGCCGATCGCGGTACAGGCCCCAATGAGATTTGAGGCTTCAGTTGAATAGGAGAGCAACACTCCCTGCTGATTCAAGTGTCTTGCACCTGACTGAAGAAGAACAGTGGAAATTGGGACAACGCCCACGGAGTGTTCAGGTATACCGGTACAATGTTGTCCGTCGAGTTCGGATTCAAATGCTACATGTAACCACTTCGCAGTTTCAATCCTTCGTTCGCTCCAGCACAGCCCCACCCTCCGAAAAATGGGGAGAAATTTCGGAGGAAAAGAGGTTGACGGCAGTAGGCGGTTTTGCCGCGTAGCCGTCTAACCAATGAGGCAAAGCTCAGAGGCTCCTTTGCGAGGCGAGTCTTCCGTCAAGTTCATCAGACAAATTCGCGGCTGAAATCTGGTGGAAACATCTGTACCACTTTTGACATCACATATTGAGAAGTGTAGCAAACGTTTGTTGCGGATTTCCGAAAAACGGGAATTTCCAACTTCAGTCCTTGCTCAAGCCACCTACCTTGCAGCCTTATCTGCTTCCGATGGCTACCTTGTTCATGTACCACGTTCGAGTACAGCTGATGCCCACCCCATGCACGCGAATTTGCTCTGCACCGGATGGAAACGCTGCACCCGAGGTTTTTTCCCCAGCCTGTTGCACCCACGTTACAAGCGCGTCGCGTGGTTATGAACCAATAGTAACGAACAGACCGAAGTCAAACTAAAGAGGCTGAAGTCAAAATGTCAACGGATAAGGTTACAGGTCATTTATATAAGCACCTGCGAGAACTTTTTAGCTAGCTGCGAATTGACGAAACTTATGCGAAATGCTCGATACAGCTTATACGCCCCCTTCACCAGACAACCGGGAGGGGCTCAATCAGGAATCAGGTGTATACTTGGTTGGGCCCCCAGTCCAAACCAGGCCTGTCGATTCACGGGCATTTTCCCGTTTTCCCTGAGAATTCAGGGTTCGTTTCAACTCAGCTCAGAGATTTTCAGGGCTGGTTTTTTCCTGGCCCGTATTCCTAACAGACGGGTTTGGAGCCCCCCCAGGATTTCCCGTGTACCAGCTCTTTCCCCACCCCCCCATCCCCCTATTTCCGCACCAGCGAGCTCTGATCGGTAGAGTATGTACCTAGAGTTACTTAGCTTTCTGGCGCATGTGGCTCAGGGCAGGGGTCCGAATGGCCTGAATTTAAGGGCTAGATTCGACTGCTGTCCGGATGCTTCAGGGCCTGTTTCGGGCCAGCTCAGCTTCGTAAGGTTTAGGCCCAGACCAAGCGACAGCCCTGGTCCAAACCAAACCTCTCCGTCCTCCCCCCCCCCCCCACCCCCCACCTCATAAATGCCTTGCGATCATTCTTAGGACTGCCGATAGCGTGTGGAACTCGTGCGAGAGGTAATACGTGTTATCCGCACGTTCCAATACAGTGCCGCAAGTGAGGAAATTTCAGTGCCTTTGGCGGATGCTCGTGTCGTATTACCTTCCTTGTGCTTGGCCTTCACACCGCAGTTTATTTAAAGCTTTCGAAACTGGCCATCGCGTGTCGACCCCAAATGCAGTGCTTCCGCTGACCGTTAGCCGCTGATCGTTTATGACAGGCGTACGTTTCGACAACGCCCGTTGCCGCGAGTTTTATTTATGACTAGCGCTAGTTTTGACAATAGTTGTGACAATTAAAAGCTTCAACAAGTCAACCTAATATCTCCAGGAACTGTTTCACGCTTAGTGCATTGCCCTGCTTCACGCTTAGCGCATTGCCCTGTTTCACGCTTAGCGCATTGCTCGCAGATAGAGAGGCCCGCCGTCGTGCTTCCCTCGGAACAACCGCCGTCGTCGCTACCGACCATTCTTCTCACCCTCCTCGTTGGTACCACCCTCTTCGTTAGTACCACCCTCCTCGTTAGTACCACCCTCCTCGTTAGTACCCTCCTCCTCGTTAGTACCACCCTCCTCGTTAGTACCACCCTGCTCGTTAGTACCACCCTCCTTGTTAGTACCACCCTCCTCGTTAGTACCATCATCCACGTTAGTACCACCGTCCTCGTTAGTACTACCCTCCGTGTTCGCCCCGACAAAGCCAAACAGCCGCACGGGATCTCCGGAGAGTGACAAGCGGGTCTGACAATAACGCGTTCAAGCAATGTCACGAGCAGGTATTCGCCGGCCAACGCTGAGCGCGAGGAGGCAAGCGAGGATGTCAAGCTGAGCCGTGGGAAGAAGCTCACGCACTAAGGCTCACACACTCATTTCTGAGGCGCCTGGAGAATGATTTCTCGCCTCATCGCTGCCCTCCAAAACCCCATCGCCCGTTGTGTTTAAACTGCTGCTATCGCATGCTGGGCACCTCACGCCGCCCGCTGCGCATTGTACTGCCACCGCGTGCTGGACCGCTGAGCTCTCGCGCCACCAGCGCGCCCGCGCCATAGCGTCCGCCCGCGCCATAGCGTCCTCCCGCACATTTCTCCCCCTCCTCGTTTCCACCTCCTCTTCTTCCCCATTCCCCTCCCACCATCTCACCAAACCCCAAACCCCGTCCGCTTCCCCCTCTCTCTCTCTCCCCTCAACCCCTCATCTCCCTTCTTCCGGCTTCCCAATCCGCGCCCGTGCGTGCAGGGTGGCGGAAACGAGAGAGCAAGATGGGCGGGGCGGCAGTGCGGCACGACTTTGAAACCCATGCAGACTGCCCCCCCTTGTCTCCCCCGCCCACCCCCCACTCTCCCCCGCCACTCTCCCCCTTCCCCCCGTCAACCCCCCTCCCCTCCCCCTCCCCCTCTTCCCCTTGCAGGGTGGCGGAACCTAGAGAACACAGTGGGCGGGTCGGCACGGGAGTCGACGGATCGGCGCAATGGGGATGATGACGACGGGGGTGGAGAGGCCGTGCTGGTGCGAGGGGGGCGGCCCATCGCCAAGAGCATGCCGCACGCAGGCCAGCCCATTCTCAGCTTCAACACCGGTGAGCTAGCTGTCCGTCTGTCCGTCTGTCCGTGTGTGTGTGTGTGTGTCTGCTGCAATGAGAGCAGCATGCCACTGCCTTGCTCTCAGCTTCAACACTGGTGACCACTGGTCAGTCAGCATGCCACACGCAGGGCAGGGCAGCCCGTTCTGAGCTTCAACAAACACCAGTGAGTCAGCTGGGGCTGCTGGTGATGATGACGCTGCTCTGCTGCTGCTGGTCACTGGCCAGGCCATGCTGCGAGGGGCCCAGGCAATTGCCAAAAGTTCTGCACACAGGGCAGCAGCACATTCTCAGCTCCAACACTCGTGAGTTGGGGTACGCCCCTCGCGGAGGTGAAGTGAAGCACGAGATTTGGATTCTCTACCACCTTGTGGGGCAGCAGCGGGCAGCGGGCAGCGGGCGACGGAGAGGGAGTTTGTCGTGAAGCAGACAAGACGCGCCTGCTCATGCTCCCACCCTCCTCTCCCTCTCCCCCTCCCTCTCCCGCTTCCCCCCCCACCCCCCACCGCTCCCCACCCCCCCTCCCCCCCCTCTTCTCCTCCCCCCGTCCCCCTTTCCCCCCCTTCCCCAGGCTCTCTCACGGAGGAGTACGAGCTGGGGGAGAAGCTGGGCGAGGGGCACTTCGGGTCCACGTACCGGTGCCGGCAGCGGGCGACGGGGAAGGAGTTTGCGGTGAAGCAGATGAGCAAGACGCGCCTGCTCATGCTGGGCACGCCCCTGGCGGAGGTGAAGCGCGAGGTGGGGATTCTGTACCACCTGGCGGGCCACCCCCACGTGGTGCAGGTGCAGGCGGCGTTTGAGGACTCTAAGACTGTGGCGATCGTGATGGAGCTGTGCCATGGGGGGGAGCTGTACGACAGAATCATCGCCAAGGGCCACTACAGGTGTGTTCTACGTTTCTGGGTTGGCGCCATGGGGGGAGCTGTGCCATGGGGGGGAGTTATACGACAGAATCATCGCCAAGGGCCACTACAGGTGTCTTCTAGGTTTCTGGGTTGGTGCCATGGGGGGAGCTGTGCCATGGGGGGAGCTGTGCCATGGGGGGAGCTGTGCCATGGGGGGAGCTGTGCCATGGGGAGAGCTGTGCCATGGGGGAAGGGGAGCTGTGCCATGGAGGGAGCTGTGCCATGGGGGAAGGGGAGCTGTGCCATGGGGGAAGGGGAGCTGTGCTATGGGGGGAGCTGTGCCATGGGGGAAGGGGAGCTGTGCCATGGGGGGAGCTGTGCCATGGGGGAAGGGGAGCTGTGCCATGGGGGGAGCTGTGCCATGGGGGGAGCTGTGCCATGGGGGGAACTGTGCCATGGGGACGTGACCTCAAGCCCGACAAATTCCTTCCCTTCCCTCTCCTCGTGTCGCTTCCTTGCAGCGAGTGCGACGCAGCACGGCTGGTGCGCACAATAGTGTCGGTGGTGCACTACTGCCACACCATGAACGTGGTGCATCGCGACCTCAAGCCCGAAAACTTCCTCTTTGCCAACCGCAGCGACGACGCGCCCCTCAAGACCATCGACTTCGGCCTCTCGCTCTTCTTCACCCCAGGTTGGTACGGAAAGGCCCTTGGCTTGGGATGGGACCCGAGTGCCAAGTCACCCCAGGTAGGTAGGGGAAGCCCCTTGCCTCGCTTTTCTTCACCCCAGGTATGACGCGCTCCTCTCATCTCATGCCCTTCTCCTGTCACTCCCCCCCTTCCCTGACCACCAGGCGAGCCCATATCAGCAGGCTTGGCAGGCAGCCCACTGTATCTAGCCCCGGAGATGGTGCGAACCAACGGGAGCCACTATGGACCCGAGGTGGACGTGTGGAGCGCAGGGGTCATTCTCTACATGCTGCTCTGCGGCTACTGCCCCTTCCCCACCGGTATGCCTTAAGAGGGGGGGGGGGGGGGGGGGGGGGGGGGGGGGAAGTTCATTTGCACCCGTGAAGTGAAAGAGGATGGGTGTGCCCCTTCCCATGGGTGTGCCCCTTCCCATGGGTGTGCCCCTTCCCATGGGTGTGCCCCTTCCCATGGGTGTGCCCCTTCCCCGCCACGGGTAGGTTTGAGTGAGTAAATGAGCTTCCTTTCACATGGGTAGGCATGCTGCCCGCTTCTCACAGGTATGCATATACTCCTTACTCTAGTTTCTTTCAGCTGAGAAAAAAAAAACTGGCCAGTTTAAGGGGCACATGGGATGAGAGCCCATAGGCATGAGAGGGATGGGGTTGAGAGGGCATGGGGTTGAGAGGGCATGGGGTTGAGAGGGCATGGGGATGCGAGGGCATGGGGATGCGAGGGCATGGCATGGGAATGAGAAAGCATGAGGGAGGAGAGAGAGCCATGGGACAGGGTGAAGGCTACCCTAGGCAACCTGCATTTGTCATCCTCACCCTCCTCATGCACTCCTGCCCACCACCACGTCACAAGCAGCAGGTCAACCCCTCTGCCGCACAGACTGCCTACAATGGGCGAGCTGTGTTGTGCAATCAACAATGTGCTGTGCCGGGTAAATCTTGTAAGATGAGATTGAGTACGAACGAGAGCCACAACCCACCCACTTGCAATCAACACCCCCCCATTTCCCCCCTTCCTTCCCTCCCCCCTCCTCTCCTCACCCCCCTCAGACCTACCCACAATGGACGAGCTGTTCTGCGCCATCATGTACGACGAGATCGACTACGACAGCGATCCGTGGCCGTTGATCTCGCAGCAGGCCAAGGAGGTGGTGCAGGGCATGCTGGACCGCAACCCCGACACGCGCCTCACCGCGAAACAAGTGCTAGGTGGGTGGGTTCATTGCCTCGTGGCTGGGCTGGGCTCATGGCTGTGTTGTGTGAGAGCACTATACGCCTGCTTGGCATCGGCCCGCTTCCAAGGAGGTGGTGCAGGCCATGCATGGTGGGTCGCAATCCGGCGACTAGACTCGTGACGAAGCAATGCCAGATGGGTAACAACAACCCACCAAACCTCCCTCCCTCCCTCCCTCCCTCCCTCCCTCCCTCTCTCTCCTCTCCCCACACGGCACTGGTGTGGGGCAGAGCAGCCGTGGGTGAGCGAGGCGGGGTTGGCACCAGACACGCCCTCGGACCCCACAGCCCTGCCTGTCTTCCCCTTCCCCTCGCCCCATACCACCCTAACCCCCCTATCCCCTTTACACCCCCTACCCCCCTTCCCGCATAATACTCGTGGGAGGCAGAGCACCCGTGGGTGAGTGATTAAGGGGGGGGTGGCACCAGACACACCCATGGACCCCCCAGTCTTCAGCCGGCTCAAGAGTCAAGAATAGCCCATCCTTCCGCAAACTCTGCTTTTCTGCCTGCCTCCCCCTTTCCCTCGCCCTATACCACCCCAAACCCTCAACCTCTCTCCCCACACGGCACTGGTGGGAGGGCAGAGCATCCGTGGGTGAGCGAGGCGGGGGTGGCACCAGACACGCCACTGGACCCCACAGTGTTCTCCCGCCTCAAGCGATACGCCGCCATGACGCACATCCGCAAGCTCGCCTCACAGGTGCGTCCCGTCCCATCACATCACATCACATCACATGGAGGGGAGGGGAGTGCTTCTGCTTCCCAGAAGCACCTTGTGTTGAGATGCCACCCCAAACAGTCTTCTCCCGCCTCAAGCAATATGCCGCCATGACACACACACATTCGCAAGCTCGCCTCCCAGGTGCGCTGCTCATACTGCCGCATGGGAACTCATCCTGCTCACAACCCACCATACTGTACCCCCTTCCATCCACCCTACCATTACCCATACCATACTGCACCCCATGCCGTCGCACCAGGTGCCGTCGCAGCAACTGATGACGGAGGAGGGGGTTTTCGGCGTGCGAGAGTTTTCTCATTATGCCGTGCACTCCACCATATCATACCGCACCTAACCGCACCCTGCCTCCTCCAGTTCGATTCATCTTCCTCCACACCAGGTGGTGGCACTGCCGCTGGCAGAGCAGATTCTGGGAATGCTGGAGATGGCCCAACCTCAAATACTGCGCACCATTTCTACCCCTCCATACCATACCGAACCCTGCTCCACCCCACACCGCTCACACCAGCTGGTGACGTGACGCAACCGCTCAGCGTGCAGACCTTTCCATACCGTACCCTACCCCATCATACCCTACTCCACTCCACTCCATACCACTCACACCAGGTGGTGGCGCAGCAGCTAACGGAAGAGGAGATCCTGGGCATGAGGGAGATCTTCAACCAGCTGGACATGGACCAAAGCGGCTCGCTCTCCCTGGATGAGATGCGCCGTGGGCTGCAGAAGATGGGCGCGCGCATGAACGAGGGCGAGCTCAGACAGCTCTACTCCGCTGTCAGTCGCCTGCCTGCCTGCCTGCCTTGCTGCTCGCCTGCTTGCTCCTTTCTTTTTTCCAAAACATACCACACTTTGAACCGATGGATGGCTCCACTCTTCTTTCAACCAAGAGGGCTGCAGCGGATGGGCATGCGTATGAGCCAAGGGGAGCTGAGACACCTCTACTCCGCTGTCAGTCGGTCGCCTGGCTTGCTTGTGTTGCATGCTTGTATGCCTTGGTTTGGGGTAATGAATAGCTCTACTCTACTCTGCTGTAAGCTGCCTTCACTGGGTGCTGGCCTGGTGGGTTTCCTACTTTGCTCCTTGTATGACCCTCTGTCTGTCTTCTCTCTCTCTTCCACTCCCTCTCTGTCTGCTCTCTCGGTCCTCTTTTTTCTCTCTTTCTCCTATCGCCCATCCCCCATACCCACGCCATCTCAGATGGAGGTCAATGGCAGTGAGAGCATCAACATGCATGGGTTCTTTGCCGCCACACTGGCCCTTCCACTCACTCCCTCTTCATCTGCTCCCGCTCCTGCCCCTTGTGCCCCCCTCCTCCCCCACACCCCTCGCAGATGGATGTGAACGACAGTGAGAGCATCGACATGAACGAGTTCTTTGCAGCCACGCTGGGCCTTCCACTCACCCCCTCTTAATCTGCTCCCCATCTTGCCCCTTTGCCCCCCCTCTTTCTGCACCCCTCCGCAGATGGACGTGAACGACAGTGAGAGCATCGACATGTTCGAGTTGTGTCTCTTCCGCTCTCTCTCTCTCCTCTTTCTTCCTTTCGCCCCTCAACCTCACCCCCTTCCCCCCCTTCCTCAGATGGATGTGAACGACAGTGAGAGCATATGCATGAACGAGTTCTTTGCGGCCACGCTGGGGCTGAACCGGTTGATCAAGGAGGAGAACCTGCACCAGGCCTTCCAGTACTTCGACAAGGATGGCAGCGGCTTCATCACACGAGATGAGCTCACTCAGGTGCGTCTGGTTGGTGGTGGTTCGAGAGGGTAATCGACATCCCTTTGGAAGGAACTGGAGGAGAGCCTGCAGCAGGCGTTGCCGTACTTGAACAAGGATGGCAGCGCGTTCATCGTCTCACCAGGGACTGAGCTCACTCAGGTGGGTGAATGAGTGGGTGTGCATGTAAATGGGTCTGCGAATGGGTTCTTTGCATTGCGGCCACGCTCAGGCTCAACTGCTTGATTAATGAGGAGAGCGTGCTTCAGGCGTTGCAGTGTTTCCACAGGGTGGCAGCGGGTCCATCACCCGGGATGAGCTCACTCCTGTGTGTTTGGTGGTGCCATGGACGGGCGAACGATATTTCCTTGGGAGGGTCAAGTCAAGCAGGAGAATCTGCACCAGGCGTTTCAGAATCTCAACAAGGCAGGCAGCGGTCTATGACGGGGTACAAGCTGCCTCAGGTGGGTGTGTATTTGCTAGTGGCGTTGGGTGTGCGTCGTGACCCTTTTCCTTCAGTGTGGGCCCATGCCTGTATGCCCTGTGTTCTCAACCTCTCATGCTCCCGTACCCCATGCCCGGGTGGGAGATGTGTGAGGGAGCATTTGCCTTGTAGCTGTGAGGAAGAATCTCATTGCAGGTAGGTACAGCTGCAGCAACTGCATTTTGGTCTGCATGTCGCAATGACCCCATGCTCCCTATTTCCCTGCCTGCCTGCCCGCCCACTGCCTGCCTTTCTTGGTGCGAGCATGGCATGGCAGGTGTGTGAGGAGTTTGGCATCGGGCCGGAGAACGTGGAGGAGATGATGCAGGAGGTGGATGTTAACAAGGTGAGGTGGACGTTAACAAGGTGAGGTGGATGTTAACGGTGTGAGGTGGACGTTAACAAGGTGAGGTGGATGTTAACGGTGTGAGGTGGACGTTAACAAGGTGAGGTGGATGTTAACAAGGTGAGGTGGATGTTAACAAGGTGAGGTGGATGTTAACAAGGTGAGGTGGATGCTAACAAGGTGAGGTAGACGTTAACAAGGTGAGGTGGATGTTAACAAGGTGAGGTGGATGTTAACAAGGTGAGGTGGATGTTAACAAGGTGAGGTGGACGTTAACAAGGTGAGGTGGACGTTAACAAGGTGAGGTGGATGTTAACAAGGTGAGGTGGATGTTAACAAGGTGAGGTGGACGTTAACAAGGTGAGGTGGACGTTAACAAGGTGAGGTGGACGTTAACAAGGTGAGGTGGATGTTAACAAGGTGAGGTGGATGTTAACAATGTGAGGTGGACGTTAACAAGGTGAGGTGGACGTTAACAAGGTGAGGTGGACGTTAACAAGGTGAGGTGGACGTTAACAAGGTGAGGTGGACGTTAACAAGGTGAGGTGGATGTTAACAAGGTGAGGTGGATGTTAACAAGGTGAGGTGGATGTTAACAAGGTGAGGTGGACGTTAACAAGGTGAGGTGGATGTTAACAAGGTGAGGTGGATGTTAACAAGGTGAGGTGGATGTTAACAAGGTGTGGTGGATGTTAACAAGGTGAGGTGGACGTTAACAAGGTGAGGTGGATGTTAACAATGTGAGGTGGATGTTAACAAGGTGAGGTGGATGTTAACAAGGTGAGGTGGAGGTTAGCAAGGTGAGGTGGACGTTAACAAGGTGAGGTGGATGTTAACGGTGTGAGGTGGACGTTAACAAGGTGAGGTGGATGTTAACAAGGTGAGGTGGACGTTAACAAGGTGAGGTGGATGTTAACAAGGTGAGGTGGATGTTAACAAGGTGAGGTGGATGTTAACAAGGTGAGGTGGATGTTAACAAGGTGAGGTGGATGTTAACAAGGTGAGGTGGATGTTAACAAGGTGAGGTGGATGTTAACAAGGTGAGGTGGACGTTAACAAGGTGAGGTGGATGTTAACAAGGTGAGGTGGATGTTAACAAGGTGAGGTGGACGTTAACAAGGTGAGGTGGATGTTAACAATGTGAGGTGGATGTTAACAAGGTGAGGTGGATGTTAACAATGCAGTGGATGTTAGCAAGGTGAGGTGGATGTTAACAATGTGAGGTGGATGTTAACAAGGTGAGGTGGACGTTAACAAGGTGAGGTGGACGTTAACAAGGTGAGGTGGATGTTAACAAGGTGAGGTGGATGTTAACAAGGTGAGGTGGACGTTAACAAGGTGAGGTGGATGTTAACAATGTGAGGTGGACGTTAACAAGGTGAGGTGGATGTTAACAAGGTGAGGTGGACGTTAACAAGGTGAGGTGGACGTTAACAAGGTGAGGTGGATGGGAGCAAGCTACATTCATGATTCATATGGTGCAGGAAGGAGGAGAGCGTGGAGGAGATGATGCAGGGGGTGAGTCGTCTAACACGACATGCCCTTGTATAGATAATGGAACATTTCTTCGTTTGTATGTTTCCCATGCCCTCCCATGCCCTCTCATGCCCTCCCATGCCCTCCCATGCCCTCCCATGCCCTACAATGCCTTCCCACACCCGCCCACACTTGCCCGTGCCCTACCCTGCCCACCCATGCACCGGGGCTCCTCATGCAAGTCGAGTGAATAGACTACAACGAGTTTGTGACGATGATGCACTGCCACAGCACCATGTTCTCTCACCCCACCACCATGTCTACCCATGCGCTTGCACCTTTGCCCGCCATCAGGACGACCGAATAGACTACAACGAGTTCGTGTCTATGATGCACCGCCACAGCGTGCCGGACCACATCAAGAGCAGCAGCATCGGCAAGGACAAGCTCGCCCTCCTCAAAGTGCAGAGCTCGCTCGAACGAGTCCGCCGCTCCCCCACCATCTAGCTCTCATAGAATCCGCCGCTCAACCACCATCTAACAAAGGCAGAGCTTATGGGGAAGGGGGGGGGGGGGGGAGGGGAGGGGGGGAGGGAGAGTGGTGTTGCGGAGCAACCTATTTCAACCAATCTGGCCAGGTTCTTTTTTTGTCTCATTTTACCAATCATATTTATTGATGAAGTTTTGAAAGCAAAATCAGAAGACATGAATGTCAAAGTGTATTTGGAAACAAAACATGAAAAGAAGAGACCTGAATACCAGAAACATTTTCCGCCTCATACCCCGGATATACCCCCATGGGGGGCAATAATAAAACAGGTTTTTTTAGGGGGGTGGGCTTATAATCGAGTAAATTTATAAGCGCCGGCGTTTATAAAACGACATATATAGTTTATATATTTTTTAACACCAAGCTGTAGATCTCGTGCTTGCCTTTTTCAATCGAGTCGAAGTTACATGGGGTCGTCTGTGAAATTCTTGCGCGCGCTGGAGATACACCCACTCTGACAGCTCCTGACAGCTTCTGACAGCTTCTGACAGCTCCTGACTGCTCCTGCTGACTGGACCCGCATCCAGTGCAGGGTCCGAATGTGAAGGGAAGTGAATCTGCAACACATCCCCCTGCTAAAGTAAATATCGTTACAGTGTTTCGAACACATTTCAAATTTTAAAGTTAACGTGCGCTTATAATAAAACAAGTTTTTTCAGGGGGTGCGCTTATAATCTAGCAGCGGATATAAGCGCCATGCGCCAATTAAAAGCGCCAGGCGCTTATCCGAGGGTGGCGCTTATATCCGGGGTATGACGGTATTGTTACGAATAGTAACATTTGTTCATTACTGTGCACTCCTCACCGCAGCAAAGGAAGCATGCAGTATCGAGAATGAACACGAAGAGTCAGAGTTGACTCGAAGCGTCAGACGGTTAAGCTGCATCTGGACCGTCGCAGTAGATGGCATCGGACAGCTACAGGCAGGATGGCTTTGGCGGGTCCGGTTTCGTAACTGTACGCGCCGCACGGTTGGGAATGAATTTGAATAAGGGAATGTACCCCTTAGAGTACATGGTTAGCTAGGACGTTTCGCCTTCCCTGTACTCATATTTATATTTGCTGTACTTGCGTGTTTTAATCATCTCAAGCATTTTACATCCACTCTGCTATTGAGATCAAGGGCCCACCAACTTCATTTCTCTGTGTGCGAACCTTCCCGAGTAGATCCTGGGAACGATCAACTTCTGATCGTAGCATGGTATGAGAGCGGCTCGGGAATCCTTCGCACTGCCACTCCCAAAAATTGCGACATTCGGAAAGTGGCGTCCGGCACACGATCGCGTGTGAGAATGGCCGGAGGATCTGGTGGTCAGACTAATCTGACGGCTGAAGCGCAACCCAACCCGGCTGCGACAAGCGAGAACACGACAACGATCGGCACCGAAGTTCTCGCTCAACTTCTTCAGCGACTCACCAGCTTGGAGCAAGGGCTCCAAACATTACGGAACGGCGATGCGGGAACATCCTCGCAACCAACCCAACCGGGCCCAACTGGGCAGAACGCCGTCCCGCAAACCTTCTCCCTCGACACAAATGGCTCAACCCCCAAGACTCCCCGTCCCAGTGAAGAAGCAATTCTCTCAGCACAATCAAAGTTTCTCAGCATATCAAAAATAAAGACAAGTACATGTTTTGACGGCAGAGACTTCTATACCTGGAGCTTCGAATTGGAGCTCTTGCTGCAGAACGCCCAAATTTACCATTATTTCGACGGGAGCTACGCGGAACCCGCTGAGGACACCGACGAAGCTAGGACTCGCTACTATAACGAGTCCCTGATGGTGTACGGAATTCTCCTTCGCAACATGTCGCCGGCGGAGCAACTAAACATCCGATCGTACAAGACATCGGCTGCTCCGGCCCTCGACGCCTGGCGCCACCTGAACGGCGTGTATCAGCCGAAGGACTCCGTTTCCTCGAGCCGACTGCTTCAGCAGCTGCTGGAGACCAAAATGGTCTCAGGGGAGAAGGTCAACAGCTACATCAATCGCTGTCGGAGCCTTCGCGATCAAATCGTGAAGCTAGGGAGTTCGATTTCCGAAGAAATCTTTGTGAACATCGTGCTTCAAGGGCTCGGCCCAGAATGGCGGCCCTGTAAGGCGCTTCTCCGACAGCAGGGGGTCATCTCGGAGGCCGCCCTTTGCGCCGCCCTTCTCGTCGAACAACGGGATATGGATCAGCAGCGACCAGCGCCACGACGAGAAAGAGAACGGCTCGCCTTCTACGCCGACAACAACGAAGAGCGACGGCCGAGGCGCCTCTACTGCAAAATCTGCAGGAACTTTGGGCATTTGGCGGATCGATGCAAGTACCGATCCCGCCCTCGCCAGACCAATCCGAGCAACTGGTCCGGCCGACAAGACGCACGAGGCGACGTGCGTCCAGCCCAGGGGTATCAACCCCCAACCGCGCGCAACCTGAACCCAACGGTTCAGCATCAGCAGCAGCAGCCACCATCGACTGCCCCAGTACGCAACGTCATGAGCAACATGGCCATGACCAGCGAATCGCGTCGTCGCCGCGTGCGCTCACCTTCACCTGAGCCCGCACCGCACCCCATTGGCGCATTCAACAACAACAACCCTTTCAGCCCGCGCCACGACTTCACCGACGACGACGCCCAGGACTGGAATCTCCCAGTCCCGCTGCTTGAAAGTCCCCCGCACGTACCTGATATGCGGGTGGCGCCACTTGACTGGCTCTCGCGCGAGCAATTTCTGAAGTTCGACACTCCGCACATCGTCACGCCGCGACTGGCGCTGCTCGCACGTGACGACAACAAGCGCTTCAACACCTGGTACCTGGACAGCTGCTGCGGCCAGCATATGGTGGGCTCCGAGCGTTACATATCCAACGCCGTCGCCACCCCGACAGTCACCTACGTCACCGTGGCTAACAACACACGCCTGCGCGCAAGTGCGCAAGGCATCGTCGTGCTCAAGGCACGCGGAAGCCGCACGCACATCACACTCAACGATGTGCTGATCGTCCAGAACCTGCGCTTCAACCTGCTTTCCGCCGCACAGCTCATGGACTGCGGCGTCGAACTCAGCACGGATCGCGCGACGCGCGACATTCTGCTGCACTACGAGTCCCGAAACTTCCCCCGCAGGCAGATCGGACGAGCACACTCCGAGAATGGAGTGTATGTCCTAGACTTCGACATCCCCGACTGCAGCAGAGACTCGCACGAGTTAATTGAACTCGTGCCACTGCGCTTCGAGCACATTCACCGCAGGGACTGGAAGCACCCTGACGGAAGACCGTGGGTGCCGCACCATCCCCACCCACGCGAAACGGCGCTGCACGACCCTGACACAGATGGCATCTGCAGGGATTGCCACAAACCGACGACGTCAACCAGCGCCGTTGCCGGCCGCGGACTGGCCGCCATCGCCGAAGCAGAAATCCACGTGCCGCCAGAAGAAGGCATGTCTCAATTGGAACTCGAAGTCACCACGCATGGCGTGTTCGGCACCCTCTCATAGGTCCCCCCTCTCAACACCTCCGAGAGATGCTGCGCGGAACGGGCGTCGGCACCTTTGATGCGCGTGGCGTGCCACGACCCTACACCCGCGATAAAAGACTTTCTACAGATTTACCCCCATTGGCGCGACCCCACGGCAAAACTCACCGTGGAACAGGAGGAAGAATTGGCGCGCCGCGAAGCAGAAGAGCTTCGCCAACAGAGCCTCGCCGAGGCACGCGGAACATTCGCTTGCGCCGCATGGGGCGCCGAAGCAGAAGAAAGCGCCTCCAATGAAGGGGGGTGGGGAGGTGGGGGAGTGCCGGCGGGTGGGGAATGGCCGATACCAGCGAATGGGGCAACACCGGCGGAACATGGGCAACCGGAACCGGCGAATGGGGCGCCGCATCTGGCGGCGAAACGAGCGGCTTGGGCGCCCCTGCTGGAGGCTGGGAGACTTCCCGCGAAGAACAAAGGGGGGGAGAATCTGCAGTTGTTCCCCTCGAGCGTCCTCCGCGCCATATCCCACTCGCGTCACCTCCCCCTGACATTCCGCCGCACCGCGATCCCTGGGACACTATCCGCTGGGGCAACGAACCATCAACTCCACGCCGCACCGTCTACGGACCTGCCCCTGAACCGCGCGAACCCACCTTCGTGCCCGGAATTATTCCCGGGACCAACATTCCACTCTCTGAGATTCGTGACAGAGAGTTCCTGGCGCTGATGCTGACCACCGCGGCAGAAGAAGAAGATGCAGAAGAAGCAGCAGCAGAACCTGCTCCCGTACCTGATGAAGACCCTGAGGAAGCCCGCGCGCGCTACATGCGCACTTCCGGCTTTCGCGCTGACGATGCACTTTGGCACCAGCGCCTCGGACATCCCTCACGCGCGACGCTGAAAAACTGCATCGACGCAGGCGTCTTCGCTCCTGGCGCACTCCTGCGCCCTGACGGCACCGAAGTAAGAGGCGCGACACATCCGCGCAACTGCACCGTCTGCCCCGAAGCTGCATTAAGCCACCAGCCGTTCCCGCTGCTCGAGCCAGGAACGAACCGCTACCCCAAGCTGCACAAAGTGTACAGCGATTTTCTCAACGTGGGGCATTGCGGAGTCGACGACGAGCTGTACACACTTACCTTCATCGACGCTGGAACGCGCTATGTGTGGGTCGTGAATGTGGAGACCCGCGACAGAGCTTACGAGGTGTTCCGCCTTGTCAGAATGTTATTCTCTAGCCTGTAGTGGGGTGCTCTATAGCGAGTACAACCCATCTAGGGTTTGCTATATGTATCCTCATTGCTGCTAGTAAAACCTCTCTTTGCCTAAACTCTCTCTTGCCTAGCTAGGGTTTTCCTAGCTATGGCTCCTCATTCCTGCTTCATTCCTCGTTTCTTCACATGGTTTCAGAGCATCTAGGCTCCTGGCCTGTGGGCCCACCTCACTGCTTCCGCTGCTACTGCTACTCTGTGTGTTGCACGCCCCGTGGCGTGCGACGGATTTTTCATCCCGCCGCGCGCTCGGAGCGTGCGGCGGTTTTCTGCCCGCCGTGCGCCCCGAGGCGCGCGGCGGTTTTCTGCCCGCCGTGCGCCCCGAGGCGCGCGGCGGCTTTCTGCCCCGTCACTCCGCGCGTCGCCCCCGGGAGGCGCTGCGACGGGCGACGGGGATACGCGCGTCGCCCCCAGTCGCCCGTCGCGGCCTGCGCGACCTGCGTAGGGCCCGAGCACGGCACGTACAGCCTGCGCGCGGCCCGTACGGGCTGCGCCAGGCCCGCGCGCGGCCCGTACGGGCTGCGCCAGGCCCGCGCGCGGCCCGTACGGGCTGCGCCAGGCCCGCGCGCGGCCCGTACGGGCTGCGCCAGGCCAGCGCGCGCCTCGGGCCGCCCGCGCGCGGTTCGTACGGGCTGCGCCAGGCCCGTGGGCGCCCTGTTTCCTCTTCCCCTGCGCTGCCCGCTGTCCCCCGTGGTTCTGACGGCGCCCCACCCCTGCAGCTGCCTGTTCTCCTGCATTAGGGTTTGGGGGTGGGGGGTATGGGGGTGCAGCTTCTGTGTGCCGTTCCCTGCTCCTCCTCCTCCTCCGTCTCCCGCTGCTGCAGCTGCCGCTCAGGGGGGTGGGTGTGTGGGAGCCGAAGGAGTGGTGCTAGGGGGGTGACGTGGGAGTGGAGCTAGGGTTTGAAGCAGGGGGTGTGTGTCGAGGGTGTGGGGCAGCTGGAGGAGGTTGTGTGAAGGTAGCTGTCGTGTCGCCTGCAGCGCCTGTAGTCCGTCGCCCTTGCTTCGGTAGCCAGTGAGCCTGTTGCACCAGTCGCCAGTGGGTCCGTTGCTCCTGCCGCTCGTCTATAGCCGCGGAGCCAGTCACTCCAGTAGTCCGTCGCCCTTGCTTCGGTAGCCACTGAGTCAGCCGCTCCTGTGCCCGTGCCTCTGCAGCTTCAGTCGTTGCCTCCCATCTTCTCTCCCTCCACAGTTCCTCCTCCTCCTCACTTGCCCGCTGTGATTAACTCTAGTTTTGCTTACCTTTGTGAACTCCTGCTCTATACCTGCTTGCTCATTGTACTGATTACACCCCACTTTGGCTATGGGGGTGTGTCAGAATGTTATTCTCTAGCCTGTAGTGGGGTGCTCTATAGCGAGTACAACCCATCTAGGGTTTGCTATATGTATCCTCATTGCTGCTAGTAAAACCTCTCTTTGCCTAAACTCTCTCTTGCCTAGCTAGGGTTTTCCTAGCTATGGCTCCTCATTCCTGCTTCATTCATTCTGACACGCCTCTGGTTGGCGCATGCGCAGCGGCAATCCGGGCAGAAGGTAAAGATCTGGCAATCCGACGGCGCAGCGGAGTTTAGGAGCAATCAAATGCAGAGCTACCTGGCGCAAAAGGGGATCGAGCATCACATTTCTCTCCCCTACGCACATCAGCAGCAGGGCGTAGCTGAGCGAACGAACCGCACACTGATGACGAAGGTGCGGGCGCTAATGAAGCAGTCGAAACTGCCGCCGATTTACTGGACCTACGCGATGCACCACGCCGTGCGGGTGCATAACCTGCTTTCAACCACCGCCATCACCGGGAACCTCTCCCCGCACGTCAAATGGACCGGGACCAAGGGGGATACCTCCATGCTCCGCGTGTGGGGGTGCATGGTGCAGTACCGCCCGCCGACATCAACCATCGGCAAATTTGCCAGCCGCGCGCGCTGGGGAATTCACCTCGGCATCAGCCACGAGTACAAAGCGTGGATCGTGCTGGACCTCCTCAGTCAGAAAACCGCCCACGCTCGCGATGTAATCTTCTACGAGCGCCTCTTCCTCGACCAATTCCGTCACGACGAGGAAACGAACGCGAATCGCGCTTACGCGAACGACGGGCACAGCTACGCAACGCCCGAAGACGAAGCTGCTGCAGCAATACTGAAGCAGGATACAAGAGGCGAGTTCACGTGGGAGGATCGGCGCAGCAGCGACGACGACGACGATTCCTCGGGAGGAGGAATGGGCGGAACAGGCGGAAGCGGCAGAGGCATAGGATCACCTGCGCCACCTGAACCAGAGAGCGATGATGACGATGTGCAGGAAGTCATCCCGCAACAGCGTCACGACAGCACCGTCTCACCGCAACCTCGAAAGCGCCACGTGTCATCGAGCCTCGAAACCCGCGCGAAGCTCTCTCTGGACCACACAACAAGGATTGGCGCGAAGCAATGGACACAGAGATCAAAGCGCTCGAGTCCCGAGACACCTGGGTATTAGTCGACCGCGCGGCAATCAAAGGCGCAAGAATCCTCTCGGGCAAGTGGGTCTTCCGCGTGAAGACCGCAGCAGACGGAACGATCGAGCGCTTCAAGGCGCGCTGGGTAGTGCGCGGCTACGACCAAAGGCACGGAATTGACTTCGACCAGACGTTTGCTCCAGTCAGCCGTCACACCTCGGTTCGAATCCTGCTCGCCATCGCAGCTGCAAGGCACCTACCTCTCCGCCAGATCGACGTCAAGAATGCGTTCCTAAACGCGCTAGTAGACGCCGTGATTTACGTGGAGCAGCCGCATACATACGGTGAAGGGGACTCGCGCGTGTGCCAACTGCGCAAGTCACTCTACGGGATCAAGCAGGCGCCGAGGCTGTGGCAGCAGTACCTACACAACATCCTGCTTGAAATCGGATTCAAGCAGATGCCGCACGATCCAGGGATGTACCGCCGCGACTTCCGGGGCGAATACATCCTCCTCACGGTCTACGTCGACGACTTGCTCTACACAGGCTCAAACAACGAGCTACTCGAGCAGTTCGAGAAAGCCCTAGCGGGGCGCGTTTACATCACATGCAACTATGAGGTGAAGCAGTTCTTAGGCCTCAACATCTCCTATGCACCTGAGGCCATTCACCTCTCAGCGGCTAAGTACGCAGAGGAGCTAGGGAAGCGGTTCAACATTTCACCTGCACCTCTCTCAACTCCCTACCGAACCCCCGGACCGAACCACAAACCTGACAACAAGGCCCTATCCCCTGCTGGAATTCAAACTTACCAGCAGCAACTAGGATGCCTGCTCTTCGCCTCTGTCACCTGCAGGCCAGATCTCTCCTACATCGCAAGTCAGCTGGCCCAGTACTCACGCAAACCAACGGCTGAGAACCTTCTGGATCTGCAGCGCGCCATGCAGTACCTCGTCTCAACGCCCAAGATTGGACTGTGCTACTCAACTGCACCAACCCCATCCTTCAATCTCATCGGCTACGTGGATGCCGATCATGCAGCAGATCCCGACAATCGACGGTCCAGGACTGGCTTCCTGTTCCGACTCGAACCAACGGGACCAATCTCCTGGAATTCGCAGAAGCAGGAACTGGTTGCCCTGTCATCAGCCGAAGCAGAATTCATCACAGCAGCCGCAGCAGTTCGCGAAGGACTCTACTTGCAGGAACTCCTGCAGGAGGCGAAAATTCCAGCTTCGCCCACCTTTCGTCTTCACTGCGACAACCAGAGCGCGATTCGGATCGCGAACAAACCTGGTTTCGTTAACCGCACCAAGCACATTGCGCTGCGATACTTCTTCGTGAAGGACGAAGTAGACAAGGGCAAGGTCAACTTGACCTATTGCCCGACCGGTGACATGGCAGCGGACTTCCTCACAAAGCGATTGCCACGCCAGCAGTACCAGCACTGCTCCGAACTCAGCGGCGTGGTCAAGCAGGTCAAGTCGAGCTACGGCCAGGAGTGAAGGGGGGTGTTACGAATAGTAACATTTGTTCATTACTGTGCACTCCTCACCGCAGCAAAGGAAGCATGCAGTATCGAGAATGAACACGAAGAGTCAGAGTTGACTCGAAGCGTCAGACGGTTAAGCTGCATCTGGACCGTCGGAGCAGATGGCATCGGATAGCTACAGGCAGGATGGCTTTGGCGGGTACAGTTTCGTAACTGTACGCGCCGCACGGTTGGGAATGAATTTGAATAAGGGAATGTACCCCTTAGAGTACATGGTTAGCTAGGACGTTTCGCCTTCCCTGTACTCATATTTATATTTGCTGTACTTGCGTGTTTTAATCATCTCAAGCATTTTACATCCACTCTGCTATTGAGATCAAGGGCCCACCAACTTCATTTCTCTGTGTGCGAACCTTCCCGAGTAGATCCTGGGAACGATCAACTTCTGATCGTAGCATGGTATGAGAGCGGCTCGGGAATCCTTCGCACTACCACTCCCGAAAATTGCGACATTCGGAAAGTGGCGTCCGGCACACGATCGCGTGTGAGAATGGCCGGAGGATCTGGTGGTCAGACTAATCTGATGGCTGAAGCGCAACCCAACCCTGCAACGACAAGCGAGAACACGACAACGATCGGCACCGAAGTTCTCGCTCAACTTCTTCAGCGACTCACCAGCTTGGAGCAAGGGCTCCAAACATTACGGAACGGCGATGCGGGAACATCCTCGCAACCAACCCAACCGGGCCCAACTGGGCAGAACGCCGTCCCGCAAACCTTCTCCCTCGACACAAATGGCTCAACCCCCAAGACTCCCCGTCCCAGTGAAGAAGCAATTCTCTCAGCACAATCAAAGTTTCTCAGCATATCAAAAATAAAGACAAGTACATGTTTTGACGGCAGAGACTTCTATACCTGGAGCTTCGAATTGGAGCTCTTGCTGCAGAACGCCCAAATTTACCATTATTTCGACGGGAGCTACGCGGAACCCGCTGAGGACACCGACGAAGCCAGGACTCGCTACTATAACGAGTCCCTGATGGCGTACGGAATTCTCCTTCGCAACATGTCGCCGGCGGAGCAACTAAACATCCGATCGTACAAGACATCGGCTGCTCCAGCCCTCGACGCCTGGCGCCACCTGAACGGCGTGTATCAGCCGAAGGACTCCGTTTCCTCGAGCCGACTGCTTCAGCAGCTGCTGGAGACCAAAATGGTCTCAGGGGAGAAGGTCAACAGCTACATCAATCGCTGTCGGAGCCTTCGCGATCAAATCGTGAAGCTAGGGAGTTCGATTTCCGAAGAAATCTTTGTGAACGTCGTGCTTCAAAGGCTCGGCCCAGAATGGCGGCCCTGTAAGGCGCTTCTCCGACAGCAGGGGGTCATCTCGGAGGCCGCCCTTTGCGCCGCCCTTCTCGTCGAACAACGGGATATGGATCAGCAGCGACCAGCGCCACGACGAGAAAGAGAACGGCTCGCCTTCTACGCCGACAACAACGAAGAGCGACGGCCGAGGCGCCTCTACTGCAAAATCTGCAGGAACTTTGGGCATTTGGCGGATCGATGCAAGTACCGATCCCGCCCTCGCCAGACCAATCCGAGCAACTGGTCCGGCCGACAAGACGCACGAGGCGACGTGCGTCCAGCCCAGGGGTATCAACCCCCAACCGCGCGCAACCTGAACCCAACGGTTCAGCATCAGCAGCAGCAGCCACCATCGACTGCCCCAGTACGCAACGTCATGAGCAACATGGCCATGACCAGCGAATCGCGTCGTCGCCGCGTGCGCTCACCTTCACCTGAGCCCGCACCGCACCCCATTGGCGCGTTCAACAACAACAACCCTTTCAGCCCGCGCCACGACTTCACCGACGACGACGCCCAGGACTGGAATCTCCCAGTCCCGCTGCTTGAAAGTCCCCCGCACGTACCTGATATGCGGGTGGCGCCACTTGACTGGCTCTCGCGCGAGCAATTTCTGAAGTTTGACACTCCGCACATCGTCACGCCGCGACTGGCGCTGCTCGCACGTGACGACAACAAGCGCTTCAACACCTGGTACCTGGACAGCTGCTGCGGCCAGCATATGGTGGGCTCCGAGCGTTACATATCCAACGCCGTCGCCACCCCGACAGTCACCCATGTCACCGTGGCTCACAACACACGCCTGCGCGCAAGTGCGCAAGGCATCGTCGTGCTCAAGGCACGCGGAAGCCGCACGCACATCACACTCAACGATGTGCTGATCGTCCAGAACCTGCGCTTCAACCTGCTTTCCGCCGCACAGCTCATGGACTGCGGCGTCGAACTCAGCACGGATCGCGCGACGCGCGACATTCTGCTGCACTACGAGTCCCGAAACTTCCCCCGCAGGCAGATCGGACGAGCACACTCCGAGAATGGAGTGTATGTCCTAGACTTCGACATCCCCGACTGCAGCAGAGACTCGCACGAGTTAATTGACCTCGTGCCACTGCGCTTCGAGCACATTCACCGCAGGGACTGGAAGCACCCTGACGGAAGACCGTGGGTGCCGCACCATCCCCACCCACGCGAAACGGCGCTGCACGACCCTGACACAGATGGCATCTGCAGGGATTGCCACACGCCGACGACGTCAACCAGCGCCGTTGCCGGCCGCGGACTGGCCGCCATCGCCGAAGCAGAAGTCCACGCGCCGCCAGAAGAAGGCATGTCTCAATTGGAACTCGAAGTCACCACGCATGGCACCCTCTCATCGGCCCCCCCTCTCAACACCTCCGAGGGATGCTACGCGGAACTGGCGTCGGCACCTTTGATGCGCGTGGCGTGCCACGACCCTACACCCGCGATAAAAGACTTTCTACAGATTTACCCCCATTGGCGCGACCCCACGGCAAAACTCACCGTGGAACAGGAGGAAGAATTGGCGCGCCGCGAAGCAGAAGAGCTTCGCCAACAGAGCCTCGCCGAGGCACGCGGAACATTCGCTTGCGCCGCATGGGGCGCCGAAGCAGAAGAAAGCGCCTCCAATGAAGGGGGGTGGGGGAGCGCCGGCGGGTGGGGAACGGCCGATACCAGCGAATGGGGCAAAACCGGCGGAACATGGGCAACCGGAACCGGCAAATGGGGCGCCGCATCTGGCAACGAAACGAGCGGCTTAGGCGCCCCTGCTGGAGGCTGGGAGACTTCCCGCGAAGAACAAAGGGGGAGGGAATCTGCAGTTGTTCCCCTCGGGCGTCCCCCGCGCCATATCCCACTCGCGTCACCTCCCCCTGACATTCCGCCGCACCGCGATCCCTGGGACACTATCCGCTGGGGCAACGAACCATCAACTCCACGCCGCACCGTCTACGGACCTGCCCCCAAGCAGTTCTTAGGCTTCAACATCTCCTATGCACCTGAGGCCATTCACCTCTCAGCGGCTAAGTACGCAGAGGAGCTAGGGAAGCGGTTCAACATTTCACCTGCACCTCTCTCAACTCCCTACCGAACCCCCGGACCGAACCACAAACCTGACAACAAGGCCCTATCCCCTGCTGGAATTCAAACTTACCAGCAGCAACTAGGATGCCTGCTCTTCGCCTCTATCACCTGCAGGCCAGATCTCTCCTACATCGCAAGTCAAATGGCCCAGTACTCACGCAAACCAACGGCTGAGAACCTTCTGTTGGGTGCAAATTTACATTGCACGACATCCTGCCGTCTGTTTGTACGAGTATGCTTGTGCGAATGCATTTGGGTGTGAATGGAATGTTCGTGTGTTTGTTTGTTTTCGCAATTTTCGCTTGATGCATTTGCAGGTACTCGCGCAATGTGCGCTTCGGCACAACATTGTACGCGCTATGAACAGTGCAAGCAGAAAGGACGAGCTCGCAAAGGAACCCAGGATGGAAGCTTTGCAGTTCGGTTGAGTTGATTGCGCAGATTCAGTTCTATCCAACTCGAAATTGTACTGTTTTGTTTGGTTAACTATAGTGTAGCAGGGAAGGCACTATAGGGGTACAATTTAGGTGAAGGTTGGATGTTTTTTGTCTGTATCTGCATGCTACAAGGCCAGGGGAAACCAGCAGAACCAGCATTTGGCTGGTTGGGCAAAGACAAAACAGGTTCTGTTCTGGTTGTTGTTTTCCCAGGTTGGAAAAACAGAACCAGAGGTTGTTTACCAACCTACCACCTGCTATTTTGTCCAGCCAGGTTGGTTCTGTTGCTTGGAATTATTTGGGATCATCCCTGGTTGTTCCCAGGTTGATTCCCAAGGTCCTTGCTAGCTAGAACTATTTATTCCTTCTCTGTTTGTACCTGGATATAGTCAATTGATTCATGCGAATTCCTTCCTCGCTGGAATTTCGTTTCTACGCGGTTCGTTGGCGGAATGCTACCCGAGTCAACGCTAGTACGCTAGCACTCTAATGCTAGGCAAACACCGTCCGAGCCATAACTTCGTAATGGCAGAACTTTTCGCGAGGCAACTTGGCTCATTTTAAAGCTCTTGGAGCGAGCTTCGATATAGCGAATTCTCAGCTTAATCCGATCGACGGTCTGCACGGCACGCTGCGCGACGTTCAAGGTACTCTTGTTGTTTTGACTAAGTCCTTCTTGATCCCTCTCTCTACAAACTCGGACCCGAGGATAGGGGCTGGTCTTGTACCAGGCACCCAGGGACCCTTGGAGGTGACCCCGAGGAGAGGTTTTATGTTTGATTAAGTCCTAATAGCTTGAGTTTATTAGGCCCTTACACCAACACCTTCTGGATCTGCAGCGCGCCATGCAGTACCTCGTCTCAACGCCCAAGATTGGATTGTGCTATTCAACTGCACCAACCCCATCCTTCAATCTCATCGGCTACGTGGATGCCGATCATGCAGCAGATCCCGACAATCGACGGTCCAGGACTGGCTTCCTGTTCCGACTCGAACCAACGGGACCAATCTCCTGGAATTCGCAGAAGCAGGAACTGGTTGCCCTGTCATCAGTTGAAGCAGAATTCTTCGCAACAACCGCAGCAGTTCGCGAAGGACTCTACTTGCAGGAACTCCTGCAGGAGGCGAAAATTCCAGCTTCGCCCACCTTTCGTCTTCACTGCGACAACCAGAGCGCGATTCGGATCGCGAACAAACCTGGTTTCGTTAACCGCACCAAGCACATTGCGCTGCGATACTTCTTCGTGAAGGACGAAGTAGACAAGGGCAAGGTCAACTTGACCTATTGCCCGACCGGTGACATGGCAGCGGACTTCCTCACAAAGCGATTGCCACGCCAGCAGTATCAGCACTGCTCCGAACTCAGCGGCGTGGTCAAGCAGGTCAAGTCGAGCTACGGCCAGGAGTGAAGGGGGGTGTTACGAATAGTAATATTTGTTCATTACTGTGCACTCCTCACCGCAGCAAAGGAAGCATGCAGTATCGAGAATGAACACGAAGAGTCAGAGTTGACTCGAAGCGTCAGACGGTTAAGCTGCATCTGGACCGTCGGAGCAGATGGCATCGGACAGCTGCAGGCAGGATGGCTTTGGCGGGAACAGTTTCGTAACTGTACGCGCCGCACGGTTGGGAATGAATTTGAATAAGGGAATGTACCCCTTAGAGTACATGGTTAGCTAGGACGTTTCGCCTTCCCTGTACTCATATTTATATTTGTTGTACTTGCGTGTTTTAATCATCTCAAGCATTTTACATCCACTCTGCTATTGAGATCAAGGGCCCACCAACTTCATTTCTCTGTGTGCGAACCTTCCCGAGTAGATCCTGGGAACGATCAACTTCTGATCGTAGCAACTAAGACCCAGGACGATGTAATTAGTGGAAGCGTTCTTAGTGAACTGTTTTGAATTACCTTGTGCTGGTGTATGAGGACAAGATACCGTACAGTTCCGGCTATAAGATCCGGGGGACTCTCGACAATTGCTTGAAAATATGCTAGGGTGGACATTATGGCGGTTGCAAAATTTGAAGACCCGGGGTACACCTATTTATCATTTATCAAGCTGTTATTTAGGGTGTACAGCTCAATTTCGGGCGGGGGGGTCTTATATTCGTAACGAATTCGCGCAAATTTCGCGCGAGCGACGCGTCAGATCTGTGTCAGAATTCGAGTCTGACACAAGTAAAGTGTCAGAATTCGAGTCTGACACAAAAAATCGTGTCAGAATTCAAATTTGTGCCAGTACAAACCGATGCACAATAGCAATAATAACCACTGTATACAGAAAAGGGGGGTCTTATGTTGATTAGCGGCCAAGGGGGGGTCCTCAGGTTTATCTGCCACAACAAGAGTCCTCCTACTTGTTCAAGAGTCCCGGGGGACCTTCTTACCGGCGGGTCTTCTAGCCGGAACTATACGATAAGTTGATTATAGCAAAGTGATACAAAACTTTTATACGATTACAAGGGAATATGAAAGGTTTTAACTAGCTAACCACTGATATAACTGCTACTGTTGCGGTTCGATACAGCGACGACTCGGGTAACTGCTCAATAACGAGTCAGTTACCGTATTTTCCCGCATATAGGACTGTCAAACATATATGCTGCTTATTGTGTAGGCTGTAGTGGGGTAGCCCATATGGGGTACAACCCAGATTAGGGTTTCCTACTTGTACCCATCATGCCTCTAGTTCATTCAATCCTGCCTAGACTTCTGACATGGTTTCAGAGCAGTAGGTCCGTAGGACCGTCTTTTTTTTCGGGCCCACCTACCGTTGTGGTTACTGAGCTGCCCCACGTGTTGCCTGCGCTGCGCTGCCATGCCTTGCCTGCGCTGCGCCGCCCGCGCGCACGCCCTGCCCTGCCCCGCGTTGCGCTGCCCCGCGCACGCCGTGCCCTGCCCCGCGTTGCGCTGCCCCGCGCACGCCGTGCCCTGCCCCGCGTTGCGCTGCCCCGCGCACGCTCTGCTCTGCCTGGCGTCGCGCGCCCCTGCAGCCCGTCGCGTCGCCCGTCTGCCCTGCCTCTGCCCGTCGCGTCGCCCGTACGGGCTGTCCCAGCCCGTCGCGTCGCCCGTCCGCCCTGCCTGCCTGTCGCGTCGCCCGTACGGGCTGTCCCAGCCCGTCGCGTCGCCCGTCCGCCCTGCCTGCCTGTCGCGTCGCCCGTACGGGCTGTCCCAGCCCGTCGCGTCGCCCGTACGGGCTGCCTGCCCGTCGCGTCGCCCGTACGGGCTGCCTGCCCGTCGCGTCGCCCGTCCGCCTTGCAGCCCGCGCGTCGCGCCTCTGCTGCCCCGCGCGTCGCGCCCTACGGCAGCCCGCGCGCCGCGCTCTGCAGCCCCGCGCGTCGCGCTCTGCTGCCCTGCACAAAGCGCGCCCTGCTGCTCGCGCCGCCCAGGCCGAGCCGAGCCGCCCTACCCGACCCGATCCGCCCTCCTGCTCGTGCTACTACTGCTGCTGGTGGAGGTGCTGCTAGGAGTGCTGGAGGTGCTGCAGCCTAGCCTCACCGAGCCGCTCTGCTGCTCTTACTGCTGTTGCTGCTGCTCGTGCTGCTGTCTTCCCTCCGTACCGCCCTCCTCCTCGCACGCCTCCTTGCTTACCCGCTATGACTTCCCTTCGTAGTAGCGGTGGGAGTGGTGGCGGCGGCGGTGGCGGCAGTGGGAGTGGTGGCGGCGACCATAGTTGCAGTCGCGGTGGAGCTGTTCAGTGCGGAGTTTCTGGCGGTGGCGAGATCCAGCTGCAGCGGCGTCCGAGCGAGACCCTTCCACCCCAGCAGCTTCATGCGTGGTACGCTCAGCGTTGTGCGTCTCGGAGAGGTGGCGGCGGCCGTAGTAGCAGTCGTGGTGGAGCTGGTCAGTGCGGAGTCTCTGGCGGTGGCCAGATGCAGCTGCAGTGGCGCCCGCGCGAGACCCTTACGCCCCGGCAGCTGCATGAGTGGTACGCTCAGAGTTGGGGGTGTAGGACTACTGCTCGCTGCCCGTACGTTATTCGCACAGGTGATCGAGCTGGTCAGACTTGCGGGACAGTTAGTCACACAGAGTCCCGCTGCTTCTCCCGTCTGAGCGACGCTTGGCGAGCACGGTTTGGCGACGAGACTGAGCTACCCCTCTGGCTAGAGCTGCTTCAGGACGGAGTAGATATATTTGCCTTAGACTATGACACTATCCTTACTGCCATGTATGTTTTGACTGGTACTTCTGAGGGTGACTGTTACCTGTGTGTGCTCCCTGACCCTGGTATAGCGGCTGCTGCTCTAGGTGCTAGTGAGTCTACTCTCTCTGGTACTGCACCTGCTGAGGCCTTGCACACCTTTACACTTGACTCTGGTGCTTCCCGCTGTTTCTTTCGCGACAGTACCACGGTCACACCCCTCCCTGCACCTGTCCCTGTCTCACTGGCTGACCCCTCTGGGGGCCCAGTGCTTGCACGGTCTACCACTGTGCTTCCGTGTCCGGCGGTCCCGTCTGGTGAGCTGTCTGGTCTCCACATCCCCTCGTTCTCTACGAACCTGGTGAGCAACGCCGTCCTTCAGGATCATTGGGTTGACACCTTTACTCCTGGAGGACAGCGTGTGGCGATCTGTACGTGCTCTAGGACTGGCCGCCACCTGGCCACGTTCACACGTGCGCCAGGGTCCAGTCTGTACACCCTCACCACTGTGTCGCGCTACACCCCTGTGTCTCCTATGCTGTACGCGTCCGCTCAGGTAGCTACCCAGTGTGAGTGTCGCCGCCTGTCGCACGACACTCTCCTGTGGCACCACCGCCTTGGTCACCCCTCTCTACCCCGCCTTCGTGGCATGCACTCTCGCCTACTGGTCTCTGGCCTTCCCAGGTCTCTGCCTGCCCTCCCTCCCTCGCCTGCCCCGCCCTGCATTCCTTGCGTCGAGGGGCGGCAGCGCGCCGCTCCTCACTCCTCCTCGTTCCCTCCCACAGAGGCTCCACTGCAGACTCTCCACCTGGACGTGTGGGGCCCAGCCCGCGTCCAGGGGCAGGGCCGCGAGCGGTACTTCCTGCTGGTCGTCGACGACTACACTCGTCACACCACGGTCTTCCCCTTGCGCAGCAAGGGTCAGGTCCCTGATGTTCTGATCCCCTGGATCCGCGCTGTTCGTCTCCAGCTCCGCGAGCGGTTTCAGTCGGACTTTCCTGTCTTGCGTCTGCACTCTGACAGAGGTGGTGACTTCACCTCCGACCTCTTGCGAGCCTTCTGTGAGGAGCACGGCATCCGCCAGTCGTTCACGCTTCCGGCCTCTCCGCAGCAGAATGGGGTTGCTGAGCGCCGCATTGGCTTAGTCATGGAGGTCGCTCGTACCTCCATGATCCATGCGGCGGCTCCCCATTTTCTGTGGCCGTTTGCGGTCCGGTACGCCGCGCATCAACTCAACCTCTGGCCCCGTGTCTCCTTGCCGGAGACCTCGCCCACACTGCTGTGGACGGGGGAGGTTGGCGATGCGTCGCGCTTCCGGGTCTGGGGTGCTCGTGCCTTTGTCCGTGCCCACGCCATTCCCTGCGTCTTCCTTGGTTTTCCTCCTGACGCGCCTGGCTGGCAGTTTTACGACCCCGCCTCGCGCCGTGTCTTTGCGTCTCAAGACGTCACTTTTGACGAGTCCGTCCCCTTTTACCGTCTCTTTCCCTACCGCACTGCCCCTCGCCCCCCCCCCCCCGCCGCTCTTTCTCGCTCCAGGTCCTTCCCAGGTAGACCCCCTCCCCGCGCCAGGTCCTGCTCCTTCAGGTGTTTCTCAGGTAGATCCTCCTGTGCCTGCGCCTGTTGAGGTCACTGGTGACTCAGGTCCTGCTGGGGGTAGTCCTGCTCGGGGTGCTGTCTCTGGGGGTGCTGAGCCTGGGGGTACGGAGCCCGAGCGAGAGGAGCCTGGGGGTGCTGAGCCTGGGGGTGCGGAGTCTGGGGGTGCTGTGCCTGAGCGTGAGGAGCCTGGAGGTGCTGAGCCTGGGGGTGTCGAGTCTGAGGGTGCTGAGCCTACGTGTGAGGGGCCTGAGGGTGCTGAGCCTGGAGGTACTGAGCCTGAGCGTGAGGAGCCTGGGGGTGCTGAGTCTGGGGGTGCTGCGCCTGGGGGTACTGCGACTGCTGGTGTGCGGTCTCCTTGGAATGGCCGCCTTCGTCCGCGTACGCCTCTCACCTCACAGCAGCTGCACGAGTGGTACGGTCGCCGTCAGGGTCGCGCTGCTGGGGCTCGGGGCTCTACTGCTGGAGGTACTTCTGCTGACGTCACTGGAGCTGGGAGTGGTGCTGGTTCTTTGCCTGCTGGAGGTGCTGAGACTGTGCGTGCGGAGACTGGAGGTGTTGTGCCTGGGGGTGCTGCGTCCGGGGGTGCTGAGCCTGAGAGTGCTGAGTCTAGGGGTGCGGCACCTGCGGGTACTGAGACTGCTGGTGCGCGGTCTCCTTGGAGTAGCCGCCTTCGTCCGCGTGCGCCTCTCTCCCCGCAGCAGCTGCACGAGTGGTACACTCGCCGTCAGGGTCGCGCTGCTGGAGCTCGGGGCTCTACCGCTGGAGGTGTTTCTGCTGTCGTCGCTGGAGCTGGGAGTGGTGCTGTGTCTACAGGAGGTGCTGGAGTCGCTGGTCCCGGAGGTGCTCGTACTGGAGGTACTGGAGCTGCTGGGGCTGGAGGTGCTGCGTCTGGGGGTGCTGCTGCTGGAGACACTGAGGCTGGAGACCCTAGGACTGGAGGTGTCGGTTCTGGGGGTGCTGCTACTGGAGACACTGAGGCTGGCGACCCTAGGACTGGAGGTACTGGTTCTGGGGGTGCTGCTGCTGGTGGTGCTGGCGCTGGAGGTTCTGGAGCTGCTGGAGGTGCTGGAGCTACTAGAGGTGCTGGAGCCACTGGAGCTGCTGGAGCTGCCGGTGCTGGTGCAGCTGCGCCGACACGACTGTTCTTCGCTCCGCTGTCTCCGTCGTCTCTGCCGCCGCCTGACTCTGTTCTTTGTCAGGTTCTTACCCTTCCGTCGTCTACTGGTCTTCCGTTACTGCCTGGCTCACCGCTCCCTGCTCCTCCTCCTTACACTGAGCAGCCTGGTGGTCTTGCTGAGCGTCGTGAGCCTGCGTCGCGTCTTGTCTCGCCTGTTCGTCCTGGTCGTTCCGGTCGTCGTGTTCCTCGTTCGCGTCAGCCGGCTGTCCCAAGTACACACCTCGTAGTCTGTCGTCTTTCCTCTGCTCCGCAGTCTGTTCCTCTGCCGTCTCCCCCTGCGTCCTCTCTACCTGACGTTCCCGACCCTGAGTCTGACCGGTTTCGTGCTGAGCACCCTACTGTCACGCGTCTGCTTGCCACTGTTGTCACTGACCCATCGTTTGAGTCTGCTGCTGCGTCTGCCATAGTCGCTGAGCTTGTTGACTTTGCTGCTACCTGTCGTCTAGACTACGCCGCTAGCCTTATTGCTGAGTCTGAGTCTGTCTGTCCTCCGTCCGTCTGGGGTGAGTGTGCTCTTGGCACGGACGTCCTTGAGGACAGGCACGAGGACCTTGAGTGTCTTGCAGCCGCTGCGCCTCATCTCGTGGCCATGCTGCTTGCCCCTGAGGGAGACCCGGATGCTGTAGACATCCCGACCCCGCGCTCTTACGCTGAGGCGATCGCGGGTCCCTACTCCTCTCAGTGGCAGGCAGCCATGGACGCAGAGATGGCATCCTGGAAGTCCACAGGCACTTACGTCGATGAGGTTCCCCCTCCTGGGGCGAACATCGTCGATGGCATGTGGATTTTTAGGGTGAAGCGGCCGCCGGGTTCTCCGCCTGTCTTCAAGGCTCGTTACGTTGCTAGAGGCTTCAGTCAGCGTGAGGGAGTTGACTTCTTTCAGACCTTCTCCCCTACCCCGAACAAGACCACTCTTCGGGTGCTGCTGCACGTTGCCGCTCAGCGTGACTACGAGCTTCACTCTCTTGACTTCAGCACAGCCTTCTTACAGGGCAGCCTGCACGAGGAGATCTGGCTGCGCCGCCCACCTGGCTTCACTGGGTCGTTCCCTCCTGGTACCCAGTGGAGCCTCTGCCGGCCAGTCTACGGTCTCCGCCAGGCACCTCGTGAGTGGTACGACACACTGAGGACTACACTTGCGGCTCTTGGGTTCGCTCCTTCGACTGCTGACCCGTCGCTGTTTCTGCGCACCGACACTTCGCTGCCGCCATTCTACATCCTCGTGTACGTCGACAACTTGGTCTTTGCTACTGCTGACACTGAGGCTCTCGCTCTGGTGAAGTCGGAGCTGCAGAAGAGACACACGTGCACAGACCTGGGTGAGCTGCGCAGTTACCTTGGCTTGCAGATCACCCGGGACAGAGCACGCCGCACCATCACACTGACTCAGTCACACATGGTGCAGCAGGTCCTTCAGCACTTCGGCTTCACCTGGTCCTCCGCACAGTCCACTCCTCTTGCTACAGGTCACTCACTCTCAGCTCCACCTTCGGACGAGTCTGTAGAGCCGAGTGGTCCTTACGCAGAGCTAGTGGGCTGCCTCATGTACCTGATGACCTGCACTCGACCTGACCTTGCGTACCCTCTTGGCCTTTTGGCTCGCTACGTGGCTCCTGGTCGGCACCGAAAGGTGCACATGGATGCCGCGAAGAGGGTACTGCGCTACTTGTGCAGTACATCGGGCATGGGGCTCGTGCTTGGAGGACGGAGCGACGTTGTCCTCACTGGGCACTCAGACGCTTCTTGGGTTGACGACCTGGCTACGCAGCGGTCGTCACAGGGTTACACCTTCAGCCTTGGCTCTGGCTCTGTTTCTTGGCGTTCTACTCGCTCGTCTTCTGTTCTCAGCTCCAGTTGTGAGGCTGAGATCTACGCCACAGCCATGGCTGCTCAGGAGTTGCGCTGGCTCACCTACCTGCTGACCGACTTGGGAGAGAGGCCTCGTTCTCCTCCAGTTCTGTACGTTGACAACAAGGCCGCCATTGCCTTGTGTCAGGAGCACAGACTGGAGCACAGAACGAAGAACATCGCTCTGCGTTACTTTCTGGCTCGAGAGTTGCAGCAGCGTGGTCAGCTTCGTCTTGCTCACGTGGCCACCAGGGCCAACACTGCTGATATATTCACCAAGGCACTTCCGCCTGGTGACCATCAGCGCTTTTGTACTTTGTTGGGCCTTGTGCCTACGTTTCCTCACTTGCTGTAGGCTTTGCTTGCACAGTGATTTGTGTATATATACCTGCATGCTTGCTCTTGCTAGGTAGTGATCACTGTACTGTGTTGTTGCATATATACCTTTGCATGTGAACTGGCCTTGTGGCCCTTTGCTTAGGCTCAGAATGCGTGGTGACTTTGTGATCCACCCTGAGCTTGCTTTGCCTTTCTTGACTGGTCCTGTGACCTCTTGTTCTCCCCCACTTTGCCTATGGGGGTGTGTCAAACATATATGCTGCTTATTGTGTAGGCTGTAGTAGGGTATCCCATATGGGGTACAACCCAGATTAGGGTTTCCTACTTGTACCCATCATGCCTCTAGTTCATTCATTCCTGCCTAGACTTCTGACAAGGACCCTCCCGAAAAAAAGACCCCCGGGACTTATGTTCGGGTCTGGGACTCTTAATATGAATGAAATGTGAGAGGACCCCCCCTGTGCCTATAATCATTTTAAGACCCCCCCCCTTCCCCTAGGGGAGGGGTTTCAGTTCAAGAATGCAATGGAAAACAATTTAAGACCAAATCTGCAACTAGAAATTCACTAGAATCCCTAGAAAGGCATGGCATGAGACAACTCTGGTTCAGGGAACCACAGTCCTACAACTCTAAAACTAAACGTCCTCTACCACCCCCCTTTTCCCTACTCCACCTCGTCCTCCTCCACCCCCCCCCCCACTCTGCCTCCCCCTCGATCTCCTCCTCCTCCTCCTCTCCTCCTCCTCCTCCTCCTCCTCCTCCTCCTCCTCCTCCTCCTCCTCCTCCTCCTCCTCCTCCTCCCCGCGGGCATGTCCCCACAGTCTTCGTCGTCCGCCACCCGGGCAGCTTCCTCGTCGTCAGCGGTCATGGTGTAGAGGGGATTGACCCACTCCTCCACCAAGGGGGAGGCGTGGACGTCCTCTCCCACCTCGACCTGGCTAGCATCCCGCATGTGCGCCAGGACCAGGTGGCCCTGACTACCGTCCACGGCGTTGCTGATGCCGGTGGTCGGGAACGACTTGACAATGATGTGCTCCGGCACGTCGCTCCATGCTTGAGCGATCCACTTCAGCACCGTCTCAGCGGGGGGCCTCTTCAAGTTCCCTGCGAGGGCGGAGGACGCACACAGATTAGAGTCAGTGTGTTAGGGCGAAACATGAGTCTGCACAATGCTTACAATCTCAGTTTGAACCAAGCCGCACCTGCAGGGGTGAAGCTGTTCACCCCTTCGTCGGCGAACCACTCGTTGTAGAACGTGCGCAATCCCGCCTTGAAGGAGCGGTTGATGCTCACGTCGAGGGGCTGCAGCACGGGTGTGCACCCCCCCGGGATAATGGCGGGGATCACACGGTGCCACCTCAACTTCGCAAGAATTGCGTCGGTGATGTGTCCTCTGTAGGAGTCCAAGACCAAGAGGGTCTTGGACCGACGGATTCCACGTGGCGGCTTGATGAAGGGGAGAAGCGCGTTGTTCACCCGGTCGTCGACGAGTCTGCCTTCCATCCACCCCTTCTCATGAGCACGGATAAGGACACCTGCACACGATAAACACGCATGTGCATGGTGTGTTAGTCAAAGGTACACTAGAAGCATAACACGGTTTGGGAACCAATACGAAACTTATCTGGCGGCACGCGGATCTTAGGGATGGTCTTGCGCTTCAAGATGACCGTCGCGGGGAGCTTGCGTCCGTCCGCAGTGACACCCAGCATCACGGTCACCCGTTGCTTTTCGTAGCCCGCGCTGCGGACGTGCACAGACTTCTCGCCGTGGTGGTGAAGAGTATGGTCGCACGCCATCTCCAAGAAGACGGGGGTCTGGTTCGCGTTTATGATGTTCCACGTGTCGATCCCCCACTTGATGACGTTCCGCCGTACAAACGCCCAGAATGACTCGCATTTCGGCTTGCACTCTGCAAAAAAATGGTGCCACCATGTTCTTTGTAGTGCGGCTGAACTCTCGATCTAAAGCTGCGCCAAGAGAAACAACGCTCGAGTACGATGTCTCAAGCTCGGCTGTCTGCTGGACGTGAGAGGGAAGCGTTTCGCACCACGTCTTGAGCATGCATTTTGGCTTTCCTAGAAGGAAGGGACGTGATGCATAGGGGGGTCTTGACGTGGCCAACTGAGGGCACCGCACTGTCAAGATGCCCTGCGGTTCGCCTCAAATGGTGGCACATCCGCCGTTGTGCCTCGTTCGACGACGCGTGTCACGTGCGATTTCAGGTTCGTGGTGCGCTAAGCGATGGATGTGGACGAGCAAAATTGAAGTCCCCCCCAACCCCAAAAACGAACGGTACACCCTAAATCGCATAAGTGTACGTGATTATTAAGTGTACTCGGGACTCTTACAACTCGTGCCGATTAAATGTTCACCCTAGTCATTTTGCCTCTATTTTAGGAAAGTCCCCCGGGTCTTATATCCGGGAGAATACGGCATGTGTCCTTGCTGTCGCGCTGCTTTCGCCGAGTCAAAGGTTGCTGACCTTTGACCTTCGCTCAACTTCTTGCTGTTGTCTCGTGTCAACCTCCCGAGGTTGACTCGCTTTGTTGCTTCTTGTAGTTTGTTTCGCTCTCATAGTAGTTTTCGATACTTTAGAAGCGCAAACTATATGTTTCCAACACTCCCCTTCGCTTCTGGAGTGTCGCCTTTGTTGCTGATGACGTGGCTTTGTCCAGTCAGCAACATGCAGTACTCGAACTTCTGCTTTCCGAGCTTCTTGGTCAAATAGTCTGCTGCCATCTCGGATGTGGGGCAGTAGGACAGCTCAGGTCTTCCTTTCTCGATCTCGTCTTTCACGAAGAAGTATCGCAGGGCGATGTGCTTCGTTCGGTTCGCGAATCCGTTTTTGTTCGCTATGCGGATTGCCGATTGGTTGCCGCAGAAGAGAGAGAAGCTGGGTAACTGGGCCAGCTTTGCTTCTTTCAGCAATTTGCGAAGGTATAATCCTTCTTTGGTGGCCGAGAAGAGTGCAATATATTCTGCTTCAGCTGATGAGAGAGCAATCAGCTCTTGTTTGCTCGACTGCCACGAGATAGGTCCGATAGGCTCGAGTCGGTAGATGTAGCCGGTGCGCGATCGCCAATTGTCAGAGTCGCCGGCGTGGTCGACGTCTACGTAACCGATTAATTTCAGCATCGTAGATCCCGTTTTGTGGTAGATCAACCCAATTGTGGGAGTGCTGACAAGGTAGTGTAGTGTGTGGTCGAGCTCCGCCATGTGTTCTGCTTCGGGTCGTTTGAGATAGGTAGCCAGCTGGCTTGCTGAGTACGACAGGTCCGGTCGGCAGGTGACGGCTGCAAACAGCAGACATCCTAGCTTTCGCTGGTAGTCGCGTAGGCCAGCAGATCCAAGCGGAGCGGATTCACCCTTGTGATTTCCCGCGGTGTAGCGATATGGCGTGGAGACGGTTGCTAGCGTCAATCCAAAGCGCTTTGCAATGGTGTCGGCGTATTTGGCGGCGCTGAGGTAGATCGCGTTTTCTCCGTCTTGATTGTTGAGCCCCAGGTATTGGGTTACGGTAGATGAGACAGTGAGGGTGAGGTTCTTCTGTAGCTTCCCTTCAAACCAGGTAGTGATGCTGTCGGTGGAGCCTATGTAGAGGAGATCGTCCACATAGACGATTAGCAGGATGTACTCAGCGGCCTTTGTGAGTCGGTAGATCTCCTAGTCGTGGGGCAGTTGACGGAACCCGATGCGGATTAATCGGGCGTGCAGGTACTGTTGACACAATCGTGGGGCTTGCTTAAAGAAACGGAGATTTCGCCATCGACGGGAGCGTAAACAAACGGATTGGCCACGTCGATTCGACGGAGTTTCTTCCGCTTCATGGTGGCTATCGCGAGGAGAATTCGGAGGAAAGTATGTCGGCTGGCAGGTGCGAAGGTCTCGGTGAAGTCTCTGCCGTGTTCTTGATCGAAACCGCGCACGACCCATCTTCACGCGGAAGACCCACTTTCCGGTGAGTACGGTTTTGTTGCGTGCCACTCCGATGGGCACTATCTTCCAGGTGTTTCTTTCCTCCAACGCCTTTAATTCTCTGTCCATGGCTTCGCGCCATTTTTCCCTATGCTCCCCCCCCAGGCGCCTGCTGAACTGTGGTAGGCTCCTTTGGCGGCGAAGCTCCGTGGACGGCGGTGACGAGGCCGAGTATCTGTAGTCCACTTTGTGAGAGTCGGGGGAGATTTGCGTCCTCGGGATAAACTGCTTCGTCTCCCGCTTCTGGATCAGGTAAGAAGTTGGGGCCTATGCGTTCGGAGACGTTGGTGTCGACTGGCTGGGGTGTAACGTAACCATTGTCGGCGAAGTCGTAGTAGACTTCGGCGTTGATGCTTTCGCGGGGGTTTTCATCATCCATCGGGATGGGTACCAAGCAGTAGGGCAGAGGTTCGGCTTCTTCCGAAGCTCCGTCCACGTTCTGCTCGTCCCAGTCAGCTTCCTCCGCTGACGAGGCGAAAGCTCGGTTGCCGCGGATGCCAGCTGTGGGGTCTTGGTTTGCCTCCAGGTTGGCCAGGTACGTATGAAGGGTGAGTCGCTCGTAGAAGATAACATCACGTGCTGCTACTGTTTCCTTCGAGTGGACGTCGAAAATCTTCCACGCGTTGTAATGTTTTTCGATGCCCAGGTGTAGTCCCCACTGTGCGCGTTGTGAAAATTGCCCGGCTTGTGCAGTGTGCGGTCGGTACTGTACCATGCAGCCGAAAACTCGTAACATTTTTGTGTTGCCCAATTTCCCTGTCCACAGCAGATGCGGTGATGCGTTGTTCGGGAGTGACGACGACGAAAGCAAGTTGTGCAGCATGACAGCATGGTCCATTGCTGCAGGCCACTGGTGGTCAGGTAGGAGCATGCCACGTAGCAGCTTGCGCGTGGTGTTCTGGAGGGTCCTGTTCATTCTTTCTGCTACGCCTTGCTGTTGATGGGCGTAGGGAAGGGAGATGAGTCGCTTGATGCCTCTCTCTGCCAGGTACTGCTTGAACCATTGTGACTGATATTTTCCTCCCCCGTCTGACTGGAAACTTTTCAGTTTCTCGCAAGACTCTCTTTCTGCTAGTGGGAGTCATGCGACGAAGGCTTCGAAAGCCATGTCGCGACTTGGTAGTTTGAGATGCCAGACGTATCTGGTGGCAGCGTCGATGAAGGTGATGACGTAGTTGTAAGCTCCTTCTCCGCTTTCGCGGGCGTATAGTATGTCGCTGTAGACCTTCTCGACTGGTGTGTATGCTGGTGCACTTGGGTTGTGGTGAGAGACGAACGGCTGATGGGGTAAGTCAGCTTCAGGGCAGGTAAAGCAGGTTCCACGAACTCGTTGAAGTTCTCTGCCGTCGGGTAGTAGCAGTGAGTCCTTGTCGAGTACGCCTGCTCTTATCGTGTTGTTTAATGTTGTGTTTCTAGGGTGCCCTAACCTCTCGTGCCACATTGATTCGCTGGCACAATGTCCAGGTGATCGTCGGTACAGGTCGGAGTTGGAGTAGAAGCTGGTGATGAAGTTGGCACTTCGGTGAATGGCGCGTGGGACGGGAATCAGCTGTTGTGCTGGAGTCGGTGCCGGCTCGTCGAGAGGAGGTGGTGCCGTTGAAGGACCTGCGATGGAGAGGTTTGACGTTGGTGGTGGTGTTGTTGTTGTCTCTGCATCACAGCTAGCGCTCTCGTTCGTTCTGCTTCAGGTATGGTGTGCGAGTACCAGAAACCTCCGGGGCTGAAGTCGTGATCAAGGTCTGGCGGGTGCGTCCAGGTGGTGAAGTTCACGATGCCGTTGCTGTCGGCGGTGCCTAGATCTGGGACGAAGTCGAGGACGAAGACGTTGTTCTTCAGGAACGCCTTGCCAATGTAAAGTCCTCCCTTCCCGTTGTACAGCTTGAACTCCTGAGTGGTGCTGTCGGCTTCAAGGTGAATCCCCTTCGCCATGAGTTGACTGACGCTGAGTAAGTTGTAGCCGAGTCCTTCTGCAATCAAAACTTTTGACATCTGTAGGATAACGTTAGTTTCGCGGGATTGAAGTTGAACTACTCCTTGTCGTCGTGTGCGCAGGTTTTGGTTGTTGGCGACAGTAATGACAACTTCTCGATTGAGGCGCTGCTCCCGTTGAACGAAGCGGCCTGAAGAACACATGTGTTGTCCGCAGCAGCTGTCCAAGAACCAGGTATCTTTTTCGGATGGTTTGCTCTGGGCGATGGCTGCGTACGTCGGGTTCGGCTCCAGTGATTCGCGACGAGGTGTACGTTCGTCAAGTACTTCTTCTGGTGAGTAATTTGGTGGAGATCCGGTTACGCATGAGTCTGTTCGTGTCATGCAGCTGACGATGTTCCTCGTTTCCTGTGCAGGTCGTGGTGTTGTCTTCAGGACCTGTGTCTGGTTGGACGGTTGCGTTGAAGTCACTTGGTTGCTTGAAGGTCGAAGCTGTCGTGGTGGTGGCGTTGACTGTCGCTGGTTTGGGCAGTTGACGCGCGAGTGCCCTGAAGTTCGACAAAGATGGCAGAACAGTGGTATGTGTTTTTGTGCCTGATGCCCATGTTGTCGGTTGTTGTAGTTGTTGTTGTAGCGCCTCTGAGTGTGGAATGCGAATTCCGGTACTGTCATTTTCTTCTTGTGTCGTTCCTCATGCAGGTCCATGTCTTGCTGTTCGACGTGAAGCTCTGCGCAGAGAGCTGCTTCGGAGATTTGTCCGTGGCGTCGTAGGATGGCTCGTGTGGAACGCCACTGGGTCCGAGACCTGCAAAGACGACGGTGACGAATGCCTCTTCGGATAACGTGCCGCCGCATCGATGGAGTCTGTCGCGCAGGCCGCGACACTTGCTGATATACGCCATTGCTTTTTTGCCGGGTTGCATTTGAATTGTTGTCAGCTTGCACCATGAGACGACTCTGATTAACGCTGTCATTTGCTTGATACAGGTTCGTCAAGTGGTTGTACGCGAGCTCAGCGGAGTTGCCGTATCCTCGATAAGACCGGATGTTCTGCTGCTCGTTTGCAGTTATGTTCCGTAAGAGGATTGTATATGCCATTAGTGACTGATACTTGTACTGATGCTTGTCGTATTGTGTCCTGTGTGTTGGATATGGCAGAGACCCATCAAAGAAGCCAAGGATTTGAGAGCCTTCCATCATCAGCTCGAACTCGAAGGACCAGGTATTGAAGTTCTTTCCATCGAAAGGTGTTGTCGTTTGAAGTTTTAAAACATGTCCAGCTAAAGCGCGTCCATTGGCTTTGTTTCTTGTCCAGGTGTGACTGGAAGTCGATTCGGCATGAAGCTGATGGAGCCGCGTTGAGTTTCGTACGGCGCGAAAGCAGGCTGTTGGTTTCCGCACGCAAAGGATGAGCCATCGAGACTCATGTGGTAACGCCATTGTTGTTGTTGCTGTTGTTGGACTGCGCAGGTACCGCTTATTGCTGTTGTTCGTAAAACGACATGAAGGAGAAGAATTTCTCCATCATGCTCGGATTCAAGCCGATTGCTTGTTTTTGGTTTGAGCCTTCCTCTGTGTGGAGTCCAGAGGCTGGAGGTGGAGTAGGAGTAGCACCAGGAGATCCAGTAGATGAGCAGTGCTCTTTCTGCGTTGCCATGCCGTCTGTCGTTGTAAAGAATTGGGAAATGTTGAATCTTGTCTTGCTAGCTCTCATACCATGTTGGGCTGAGAAAAGCCCTTAGGATCGTTTTCAAGACTAAGACTTAGGATGATGTAATTAGCGGAAGCGTTCTCAATGAACTGGTTTGGACCACCTTGTGCTGGTGTATGAGGACAAGATAAGTTGACTATAGCAAAGTGATACAAAGCTTTTATATGATTACAAGGGAATATGAAAGGTTTTAACTAGCTAACCGCTGTTGTAACTGCTGTTGTTGCGGTTCGATACAGCGACGACTCGGGTAACTGCTCAATAACGAGTCAGTCATGTGTCCTTCCTGTCGCGCTGCTTTCGGCGAGTCAAAGGTCGCTGACCTTTGACCTTTGCTCATCTTCTTGTTGTTGTGTCGTGTCAACCTCCCGAGGTTGACTCGCTTTGTTGCTTCGTTGTAGTTTGTTTCGGTTTCATAGTAGTTTTTGACACTTCAGAAGCGCGAACTATATGTTTCCAACAGAATTGAGGTTTGGGAAATCGGAAATTGGAGAGTTCGAATTTGGACATGTCAGATCTCGATATTTCCTCAAATTTTAGACTGCTGAAGGGTTCGTCGAAGTCAGACAGCGCGTACCTGACGCCTTCCCCACAGGCATGTACTTTACTCCCCGACACACTAGCCGGGTAGCTGCCTAAAAATCTGAAGGGGAAACCCGAACATCCCTCAACACCTCTAGGAGTACTCTCTTCTTTGACACCTCAGTAAAACAACTCCATCTCGCTAATACATTCCTGCACGCTACCTTGTAGGAAAGAATGGCACCCAGGGCCTCAGAAGTCAGGAATTCTACCCTAAATTCCTGAAGTTGGACCCTCGTTTTTTATCATGACCCTGATGCATCAGCCTTTTCTTTTTAACGACTCTGATGTTTCAGTGTTTTTTTAATTTCAAACTCTGGTTTTTCTGTATATTGTTTTTTAGGACACTCACGAGTCAGTGTTGTATCGGGGTCGACCCTGAATCCAAAAACTCTGTGATTCTTTCATTTTGGCGCGCCGTCATCATTCAGGTACCCACCGTGCACCGACGCCACCCTGCGGCTCGACCAGATTCAGCTGAACTGGCTCTGGTACCCCAGTTAGGACCTACGCCACCCTGTGGCTCGGACTGTATTTGCTGTTGTACTGACCGGATTTGGGCATTATAAAGTATGCGCAACCTGATTCGCTGTGTTATGACAACATACTGCTATAAGCAACTATGCTGATCAGTGTTGAAGTTCTAGAAACCCTGATTGATGAGCGTTTTATAACCCTGTAAAATCTGTGTTTCACACTATACGACACTGAAAATCAGTGTTACCCTCCTAAGGACACTGAGTGCTCAAGGTACCCAAAAACCAATCTGAGGCCCTGATGGCGCCTCTCTTCGATCCGTTGAACTTGCGTAGCCTGCACCCTAATCCGTCGCCATTCCGTAATGCGCGTTCACAGTTTATCGATCCAGTAGTAACAGGCCGTCTTAGCGCGCTGCACATAGTCATGTCCGAGGTGCTAGCAAAGGCCGCGACTCGTTACATGCGCGAGCCTAAGTATACTTCTTCGTTAACCGGTCGGGCATACGCTCACGAACTACTCTCGGGTCACCCAGAGCGGAATGTCTCAGCGGAAACGGGTCGTCAAGCCTGACGACCAGCCGACGACTTGACGACATGCTGCCCCGGGCAGAAAAAAACTAAAACCCCATCGGATGGCATGCCATCCGAGGGAGCCTCAACCCTAAACACCATGCCTCCAGGTGTTTAGGGTTGAGGCTCCCTGACCGGATGCATGCCCGTCTGGGGTTTATTTTTTTTGCCCGCGGGCAGCGAGCTCCCCCGGGCGGACTCGCTTGTCCGCTGAGATATATTCGGCGGATGCGCTTCGCCGCACGTATGGAGCCAGCGTTATTTGACAGATTGTGCGACCTCCTTTCGTATGGGCAGTTGCTAACGTGCGGGCGATACATAGGGCTATTCGAAAAGCTCCTTGTCTTCCTCAACTTCTTAGGACATGCTGCCGCCAATCGCGACCTGCAGGAACGCTGGCAGCACAGCGGGTCAGCCATCAGTGCGATAATCACAAAAGTAGCCAATGCTATAGTACGGCTCAAGCGTGACTTCATTCGAATGCCTAATCAGGTTGACGCCAATTTCCTATCTTCACGGCCTGAGTACGCCCATTTCCCTGGCGCCATTGGGGCTGTCGATGGGACCCTCATACCCGTGTGCATCCACGTTGAAAGGCAGCGACCGTTTTTCAATCGTCATAGTAATGTTTCTCAAAATTTTCTTGCCGTTGTCTCCTTCAGCGACCTAGTTCTGTGCGTGTTAGCAGGTTGGAAAGGTTTTGCGCATGATTCCACGGTTTTCCAGGATGCGTTGCTCAAGGGACTCCGCATTCCCACCGGCACATACCTGTTGGCAGATTCAGGATATCGTTATGATATCCACTGCCTCTCTCCATATCGGTCCGTCCTGTACCACTTGCAACGCTGACAGCAGACCGGCCGCACTCCCAAGAAGAAAGAAGAACTCTTTAACCGCACGCATGCAGGTATGCGCTCACACGTAGAGTGTGCGTTCGGGCGGGTCAAAGCCCGATTTCGGATTTAAAAGATGATGCGGTTCTACTCCTTCGCCATGCAATGTAACACCGTCATTGCATGCTTCATCCTTCACAACTACATCAAAATGGGAAGGGTCTGGCTAATTTCGCGTTTGAGGCCGACACGGAGGATGAGCATGCATCCAACGCGGTGCGAGAATCTGTTTTCTCTGTCCCCCGCGCCGTGCGAAACGCGACTCAAGTCGGTCAGCGACGGCGTGACATGATCGCTAGGTCTCTGTGGGAGTCGCGCAACAGCCCGTGAGATAAGCAGCAGCAGGACATGGGGAAGGGCAGCAGCAGGGAGCAGTGGCAGAAGCAGGGAACTGCTGCAGCAGCAGGGTACGATAGGCAGCATCAGTGAACTGTGGCAGCAGCAGGGAACTTTGGCAGTAGCAGGGAGCAGTGGCAGCAGCAGGGTCATGTGGCAGCAGCAGGGAACTGTGGCAGCAGCAGGGAACTGTGGCAGCAGCAGGGTAAGATAGGCAGCAGCAGTGAACTGTGGCAGCAGCAGGGAACTGTGGCAGCAGCAGGGAACAGTGGCAGCAGCAGGGTCATGTGGCAGCAGCAGGGAACTGTGGCAGCAGCAGGAGACTGAGGCAGCAGCAGGGAGCAGTGTACAGCAGCAGGGAGCAGTGGCAGCAGCAGGGTAAGATAGGCAGCAGCAGTGAACTGTGGCAGCAGCAGTACACCGTGTCAGCAGCATGGAGCAGTGGCAGCAGCAGGGAACTGTGGCAAGGTCACAAAAACAGTGGCAGGTTATGGCTTTATAATGGCAGCATGTTAGAGACGATTATGTCTGACATAAGCTCCGGAGCCAGGGTTGCCGCTGGCCTGTTGCACACCGCTTGCAACACGACGTGAAGTCTGGCCAGCGCGGCAAGAAGGGGAGAAAGCCGCACCCCTTCCTGTGGAGACTGAAGGTGAGGCAGTGCCACCCGGACCGATGCCCATTCCTACACCTCTAGGAGGGAATGTTCAGGGCTTAGTCGCTCGTGTAGGGGACTGAGAGTTCACAGGAACGTTGCCTGTTTCTTTCTCCCCCCATTGTTCTGACTACACACCCCATTGCGATGGGAGTCCTCTTCACCCGTTGACCACGCCTGCCCTGCATCACCAGCCACCTCTGCAACCTCCTCACACTGCTCCAAGGGCATTTCTAATGGTGCTGGCTCTGTGTGTGCGCCAAGGTCGTCCGCAAAGTCGCAAGGGCCATCATCACCCGTGGTTGCACACTGACCTCGGTTGCCGCTGTTAGAGTCAATCTGCTCAGCTAAATCCAGCCATGGGGCAATATCATACTACCAACCCTTCGCCCACTTCTCCCACCTCGAACTCTTTGACACCTCAGCAATGACCTGCACATCACAATGTGGCAGGATTTGCAACCAAAATTGGGACGTAGTGATTGTTAGTGCTGGTTATGGTGGACAACCCTAAACTTGGCATGGATGACTCGCAGCATCAGGGGGGTTGAAGTGCTCAGTCCTCGGGTTCCAGTGCACTCCAGTCTTGATCTCGGATAGCAGCCACTTTATGTACCATAGCCATCTCTTTATCACGCGCAGACGGTTGTCCATTTGGTCGATGGTGTACTGGCGGTCTGGGTGCATGCAAGTCCACTCGCGGTGCACATCTCCCCAGTGCGCGATAGGTTCATGGGGCTGCAGGCTGTGGGACTGCTGCACATGGATGATGATCGATAAGAAGTCTGTCGTGAGCTCGTGACTCCAGCGCGCTTGACCCCCGCTTTTGCTGCCTCCTGCACTGCAGGTTTTAGTACCTTCGTCGCCCATGGCACAGCTGTATTCTACCGGCACGGGCGTTCCAGATGAGGGGAGGGTCTGGCCAATGCCTGGACATGTGTCTCCATTTGCTCCAGGGCAGTGGAGGCTTGAGATTTAGGGACATACGATTCAGAGGACCGTGGCGCACCGTTTGTTGAGGTAGTTGGCAGAGGGACGGAACCGGGAGTGGAAGAAGTTATGCATACGACGAAACCGAATCCGACGTTGACGGCTGCTCCATGGGAACTAAACGACGAAGAGGTAGTGGGGTTTGCGACTTCCTGCAGGCCATTAAGTGAAACGGTCGCCACCGGGACGGAGACTATGCGAGCGCCTGTCTGAGAAGACATAGTTTGATGGATGGAACCTGAAGGGGCCCTTGGCTGGCCGACGCCCAGACTAGTGCCAGGAAGGTGCATCGAGGAGCGTATTCCAACATTACTTGACGTGCCATTGGATGGTGCAGGGCTGTAATAGTTGGTGGCTGACTGAACTATAGAAACAGATATGGCGGACGTAGTGATAGGGATGCTGCTAGACCTTGACCCGGTAGCACCATGCCTGGTGTTATTACTCGACACTTCCCTAAGTCTTGATAAAAGGCCCTGTCTCTCCATGAATAGGCATTTTAGTCTGAAACGTAAGAAAGGCTATGTTGTTCTTAGTACGGTAGTTTGATTTGCTGATATCAAAACCCTTGGGGTTCGATTTGGAAGGACCTCTGTTGTTCGGTAGGTTTTTCTTACGTTGGGCGGAAGTGGGCCCTCAATGACGCGGCCGTTTTCTTTTTTGGGCGTTGTTCAGTTGCCCCATTCGAGCTGATGTGCGCATCATGCGCCTTCTCGGAGTTGCATCATGCGCGCATCAATGATGCGCCAGATTGCTAGGACGAGAAATTTCTCGGAACGCGGCGACATGTTAATTTTTGGTCGCCAAAAAGGCCGTTCTGCAGGTATTTGGGCTTGGTTTGCCTCGGCAGCCAAGCGCTTATCACGAACCTTGATAACCTGTCGGCAGGTTATCGAGGAAGGATCCTGGAACTAGGCAAAAATGTAGCAATGTACATTGATGCGGGTTGATGCGCCTGTAGAACGCAGCCATGGAATCTCCATGTTGAACATCAGGCCGCGTCCCCTCCCCTTCCTCGAGCCGTCGTGCAAAATCGAGGATTCAATCTTCTACACAAATATTACGCGTTCAGGGCGTGTCCCACGAGTTCATTTGGGGAAAAAAAGCATAATTGTTACGTAACTTTGACAAAGCAGCATAGTGTACACTATGACGAAAAAATGACGCAGCGCGTCAGCACTGCGTCAAACGAAGTTGCACCATATGGACTCAGCACCCCGCTCACACAAAACTCGTATCCCGAATCACATTCGACATGGTTCACGAATCGACTGTGCCAAAATTGGTCGTTCGCCTTTTCTGGACGAATTATGAGATGGGAAATTAGGGTTACACAGAACTATTCGAGGGGTTGGTACGTACCTTGGAAGTTGTTTTTGAACGCTTTTAATGCGAACCTTTTGACGCAATCAGTGTGTCAATGTCACGCGTCATTGAAGTTGCATGTCTACAGTAGTCCAGTATGAAGGGTTACAAACGCAAAAACAGGGTTACTAAAGTCATAATGAACTGTAACGAACTCGTGAGACACGCCCTCAGATTCTTGCACATACCAACCAAAATTCGACCCTGCTCAAGGTCGATCGAGGGGGGGACGCGCCCCGACTGCAGATGGTGCAGGATTCTAGTCTTGAGTCGAGGTGCATGGATCCTGCAGAACATACGGGTGCTGGAAAACCTTTCCTCCAACTCCCCGTGTTGGAGGAAAGTTGTTGGAGAAATGAGCTGGCAAGCTGACAGCGGGCAGAAAAAAATAAACCCCATCGCGACTGGCATGCCGTTCGGGAGCCTCAACCCCAAAATCTTAGGGTTGAGGCTCCCGAGTCGCATGTCGGTCGCGATGGGGTTTATTTTCTTTCTTGCCCGTGGTCAGCTTGCTGGCTCATTCGACTCGATAGTTTCCGGCCTCGATAGTTTCCAGCCTCGATAATTTCTAGCCTCGATAGTTTCCAGCCTCGATGTTTTCCAGCCTCGATAGTTTCCAGCCTCGATTTTCCAGCCGTTGCTGATTGCTGGATCCTGAGTCCTGATCAACAGAACACCACGGCTCGAGTGCCTCCTAATTTGATTTTGCAACCACCTAGCGTTGTCGGCTGTGAGGCCTTAAAACCCGCAGCCTGAATTACAAAAAAAGTTGGGAGGTGCTAATACCTCACCTTCCGGACCAACAACTCCCCTCCCGAACCAGGGTGGTTACCAGGTCTCCACCTGCAAAACGTGAAAGAAGTCGCAGGCAGCACAGGGAAGGGTCGCTCGGTTCCTGCGCAACCACTCTAGCTGTGGTGTGCACACCAAACTCTGTCTTGTAATTCAGGTCGACAGAAAATGCCTAGTATGAGCAGCTATAGTGACAACCATAGCTTAGAAATTATAGGCTTCCAAGCAAATCCAGCGCATGTCTGAAAATTTCGCCATAGGGCTTTAGGACCGTGACTCCATTCTTGCAATCCGTCGCTTTTGCCAAACGCGGGCCTAGGTCACGTTTCCACGCTAAGCCAAGGGTGTTCTAGCTAAAGCCGTCGCGGAAGAGAACTCCTTCCCGTCGCCCATTTGCTCTCGAGCAAGCACGCACACTCCCTTCCGTCACCCTCGCGCACTCCATTCCGCTGCCCACGCCCAAGACGTTCCCGTCGCCCACGCTCACTCCCTTTCCATCGCTATCGCTCCATCGTACCACGATCAGTCACTTCCGTTCCATTCCGTCGCCCACGATCAGTCACTTCCGTCGCCCACAGTCACTCCATCCCTTCGCCTACGCTCACTCCCATTCCATCGCCTTTGCGCAATCCTTCAATCGCACACGCGAACCCCTGCTCGTCGCACACGGCCTATTCCCTCCTGTCGCACAGTACCTCCCGCATCTTCGCCTCACCCATCTCCGCCGCACCCATCTCCGCCTCACCCATCTCCGCCTCACCCATCTCCGCCTCACCCTCTCCGCCTCACCCATCGCTGCCTTACCCTCTCCGCCTCACCCCAGCTCCGTCCGCACGCACTTTCTCTCGTCGCGCGCGACGACTGTCCTTCCGCCGCCCACGCTCTCCCCCTCCGGCCGCGTGATGTCGAAGGGAAAGCGTGGGCGCTGGGGAAGGGAATCTGTGGGCGATGTGGAAGGGAGGAGGAGCAGAGCGAGACGGGTCAGAGGGGTCACGGGGTATGCCCTGTGTCTAGGTAGGTCACCACCCACGTTCATCCCACATGATTTCCCTCACATTGCGGAGTAGGATTGGTAACGCCAAGGCGTCCCAATGACAGTGTGTGGGATAACGAGCGCAGAAGTGAGAGTAAAAATACAGGGCAAAAATTCCGCAACAGCTTAGAGGGTGTGCGCCTGCGAGACAGAAGGGGAGGGGTGAGATGTTGACCTTTCACGGGAGACAGTGCTGTGTGGTGCGGGCGACGGGCAGGGGATATGAAAACGACAGAAATGGGATGCGGGGTCAACAGAAAAGGAGGGAGGGGAGGGGAGACGGGTGCAATGCGATGGGCGGAGAGATGGGGATTGGAGGAGAGGAGGGAATAAGTGGTAAGAGGGAGGGGAGGTGAGAGGGGGGGAAGGGGGGGGGGCTGTGAATATGAGGGCAATAGGGTAGGCAATGCGAACCCGCCGGGGTAAAAGAATTCCAGGGAAATATGGAGGGGATTTCCAGGGCGATGGGGAAGGGAGTGTGAGGCAGTGGGGAAGGGAGTCCAAAGCGTTGGGGAAGGGAGTGTGAGGCGTTGGGGAAGGGAGTGTGAGGCGATGGGGATGGGAGTGTGAGGCGATGGGGATGGGAGTGTGAGGCGATGGAGATGGGAGTGTGAGGCGATGGGGATGGGAGTGTGAGGCGATGGGGATGGGAGTGTGAGGCGATGGGGATGGGAGTGTGAGGCGATGGGGATGGGAGTGTGAGGCGATGGGGATGGGAGTGTGAGGCGATGGGGATGGGAGTGTGAGGCGATGGGGATGGGTTCTTACCTGGAAATGGGATGAGTGGGTACGTGGACCCGCTGGAGCACGGAACTTGTAGGCGCTGGAGCACGGAATCTGTGGGCGCTTTCGCAGGGGAGATGAGCAAGGCGAGAAGGGTGGGAGGGTTGAGTTGCACGCCCTGTGCCTAATTGCGTCACTACCCACTATCATTCCGCAAGGTGCGCTCAAATTCCGGAAGGTGGTCTCAGTACGCCTAGGGGTACCAGGGACAGGAGGTGGGAGCGCAAATGCGGATGTGAGAGTAACAAAACAGGGCCCAAAATCCGCAACAGCTAAGAGGCTAGGGGCAACCGAGAGCGACTGAGAGGGCTAAAAAGTTGACCTTTCAAGTAAAATGACGGCGACGGGCAGGGGAGATGAAGTCGATGGAAAGGGGATTCGCGGTCGAGGGGAATGGGTAAGGCGCCAACGGTAAGGGGAATTGCAGTGCTCAGGAACGCGGAATGCGTGCGACGAAGAGGCCTGAAGCTGGCGACGGGAAGAAGAGCTGCTCGCGATTCGAAGGGGAAATGAGTCTGACGGGCAGGGATAATATTGGCTTTAGATCACGCTAATTGCGGGCGAAGAGATTGGTAAACACGGACGACAGGAAGGCTAAATGCGGGCGACGGGAAGGCTAAATGCGGGCGACGGGAAGGCTAAATGCGGGCGACGTTCAGGCTAAATGCGCGCGACGGGAGGGCTAAATGCGGGCGACGAGAAGGCTAAATGCGGGCGACGGGAGGGCTAAATGCGGGCGACGGGAGGGATAAATGAGGGCGACGGGAAGGCTAAATGCAGGCGACGGGAAGGCGATTCCCCCGCGCCGCGGAGGCTAAATGCGCTTCTTGTCGGCGAGCCTAAATGCGTTTTGCGTGCAAGAGAAGGCTATGGGCGTTTCTCTTCCGAGTCATTGTGTTCTTGGGCGATGCCCAATGTGGGCCTGGTTATTGTCTTAGCAGCTGTGGGTGGTACTAGTATAAGTCATCTAAACCTGTGCTGCAGTATGAGAGGTATGTCGAAGTGTCTTACCTCTCATACCTCGACATACCTGCTGTATGAGAGGCTACCCTCTCCCATTCCCTTGGTACCGTGTACGCATTCCCTGCCTGTCGTTTGCATGGTAGCGACACCAGGGTGTCGCTACTTTGTTTCGCTAGCCAGCCGCTTTCACAATTCTTCCGAACCTCAGATTGCAGCGGCCCAAGCCCAACCCAAGCCTGGCGTTGACTCGGTTTGGTAATTCAGGCTGGGGTTTCAACCGACGCCCTTAGAAAGAAGTTCCTATCCATTCACTGGCACGCTTAACTGTGTCGGTCACGCAACCAGGTCCGCCCACCACTGTGTAGTCGTCCTTGTGTCATGACCGCGGCGCTCGCTGCCACCGCCAAGGCAACGATCAGGCCGCGCGCACCGCGGCAGCAGGTGATTCAGCTCACGGACGCAGCGGCCGATCGGATTTGCGAGCTGCTGACGAGGCGCAACAAGGAGTACTTGAAGCTGGGCGTCAAGTCGCGCGGCTGTAGCGGCATGAGCTACACCCTCTCTTTCGCCGGTACGCGTTGCGCGCTCGCACACTCAAGGACATGGCTTTTCGTTGGATCATCCAGGAGAAGCGCGTTAGGGGTCGCTTGCGGTGTCGTGCCTAAAACTTAGCAGAGCAATTAAGACGCTCGTACATTCCTCTCCGTGCGAGGTTCCGTTCGTGCCTCTGGTGAAGCTTAAATGCACACACACGCACCAGATCATCATTCCGTTTCGGAGGCCATTCCGCTTGTCATGCCTCAATCTCCCATTCTCTGTGTCCCGTGGTCGGCTTCATTCGCTTTCTGCCCCGTTGCTGTGCGTGTGCACGCGCGGTGCAGACGAGCCGGGGCGGTTCGACGAGGTGGTGGAGGAGAAGGGCGTGCGAGTGGTGGTGGAGCCCAAGGCACTCATGGCCGTCATCGGCACCACCGCCGACTTCGTATAGAACCGCCTCAAGTGCATGCCACCCCGCCCCACCCCATGTCATGCAGCTACTTGCACCCCTCCCTACCCCTCTCAACCGTCCCTCCCTTTTCTCACCACCGTTGACTTCGTACAGGACCGCCTCAAGTGCGTCCCACTCCCATGCCACTGCTTGCACTCGTCTCTACCCCCTCTCAAGCACCCCTGCCTTCCCTCTCGCCCAAGGCGCTCATGGCCGTCATCGGCACCACTGTTGACTTCGTACAGGATCGCCTCAAGTGCGTGCCACTCCCATGCTGCTTCTTGCACTCAAGTGCTGTGCAGTGCAGAGAGCAGTACACATTGCCAATGCATACAAGCAAGGCACATCGGAGCGGCGCTGGGCTTCAATGCACAGCACAATGCAGACCATGCTGGAGCTGGTTGCACAGCCACAAGAATAGTCGTTATTGAGTAGCCTCAGCAGAACCTGTTTGAAGCTGGTGGTACGGCCACAGGAAGAAGAACCATCACTACATGCCCAAGTATTTTATGCTCTTTGTGTATGTTACAATCCCGATTGGGACTTAGCCAAGGATCGGCTCAGGGTTGTTCGTAGGTAGTGTTGCAGCGGAAGTGTTGACCTCAGGTCAGAGTGAATGTAAAATGACTGAGATGATAATAGCATGCAAACCTCGGGTTTATATAGAAGATATAGGGAATACGAAAAGTCCTAGACTAGCCATGTACTCTAAGGGGTACATTCCCTTATTGCAGCGAAGTTCAAACCGTGCGGCGCGGGAACCTGTTTCAAACCTGTTCCTGCTCTTTTCATTTCGAATGTTAACTGTCTGCATCGGTATTGATCTGACGGTTGCTGGTGTCGCTTCGACTCTTCTGACGCCTCGACTTCGTACTCGGTAGAGTCGGCTCCTGCAGCATACAGGAATGCCTTCTCATTGAATTTCATATCGTAACACTCCCCTTCATTCCTGGTCGCGTAGGGAGCTGACTCGCTTGACTACTCCGGTGAGGTCGGAGCAGTGTTTGTACTGCTGACGTGGCAGTCGCTTGGTGAGGAAGTCGGCTGCCATCTCAGTGGTGGGGCATTATGCGAGGTCAACTTTGCCCTGGTCAATTTCGTCCTTGACGAAAAAATATCGGAGTGCAATGTGCTTCGTGCGGTTCACGAACCCCGGCTTGTTCGCGATCTTGATGGCGCTCTGGTTGTCGCAGTGAAGGCGAAAGGTGGGCAAAGTTAGGATTTTCGCTTCCTGCAGCAGCTCTTGCAGGTAAAGTCCTTCGCGAATTGCGGCTGTCGCGGCAATCTATTCTGCTTCAGCCGATGACAGGGCAACCAGCTCCTGTTTCTGTGAGTTCCAGGAGATTGGTCCCGTTGGCTCGAGTCAGGCGGAAGATGAAGCCGGTTCGTGACCGTCGATTCGCAGGGTCAGCGGCATGATCTGCGTCCACGTAGCCGTTGAGGTTGAAGGAGGTTGTCGTCAGCGTGGAGTAGGAGAGCCCGATGTCAGGTGTGGAGATGAAATACTGCAGGGCGCGCTCCAGGTCCAGCTGGTTCTCAACTATTGGCTTGCGGGAGTATTGTGCGAGTTGGCTGGCGATGTACGAAAGGTCGGGTCGGCATGTGACAGAGGCGAACAGCAGGCACCCCAGTTGCTGCTGGTACAGTTGGAGTCCTGCGGGCGATAGAGGTTTGTTGTCCGGTTTGTGGCTGGGGCTGGGGTTGCGGTAAGGAGTGGAGAGTGGTGCGGGCAAAATGTTGAAGCGTTCCCCCAGCTGCTCTGCGTACTTGGAGGCTGACAGATGAATTGCTTCAGGCGCATAAGTGATGTTCAGCCCCAAGAACCGTGTGACGTTGTGGTTGAAGGTGATGTCCACGCGCTGCGCCAGGCTTTCCTCGAACTGGTAGAGGAGTTTGTTGCAGGTGCCAGTGTAAAGCAGGTCGTCGACGTAGACGATCAGGAGGATGTTATCGCCATTGAAGTGGAGGCGGTACATTCCCATGTCGTGCGGCAGCTGCCTGAAGCCAAATTCCAGGAGGATTTTGTGCAGGTGCTGCTGCCAGAGACGCGGCGCCTGTTTTATCCCATAGAGGGATTTCTTCAGCTAACAGACCCTGGGGTCTCCTTCCTCGTAGGTGTGTGGCTGTTCCACGAAGATGGTTGTGTCCACCAGCGCGTATAAGAACGCATTCTTGACGTCGATCTGCCGTAGTGGTAGGTGCTTGGCAGCAGCTATGGCGAGTAGAATCCTGACAGAGGTGTGACTACTGACGGGAGCGAAGGTTTGATCGAAGTCAATATTGTGGCGCAGGTCGTACCCGCGTACAAACCAACGTGCTTTGAAGCGCTTGATAGTACCGTCAGCGTTAGTTTTCAGGCGAAAAAACCCTCTTTCCGCTTAGCACCCTCCTCCCCTTCACGCCTGCACGATCGACGAGGACCCAGGTATCACGCGATTCCAGTGCCTTTAGTTCTGCGTCCATAGCAGCACGCCATTCCTTAGCGTGAGGACCGGTTAGAGCTTGACGCAGATTCTTGGGCTCGCCGGCACAAGTGAGAGTAGTGACAGACGTGTGAAGGCCGAAAAGCTATAGGTCGGACACGTTGGTGGTGTCTGCAGTGTTTGTGATGGGAACTTCTACCACATCGTCATCGTCGCTCTCGTGGCTAGGTGAGGGAGGGCTTGGCTCAGATTGGCACCGTGATGGTCCTGGCACAGGGGTGTCGTCGTCGTCATCATCGTCGTCGTCGCGTGGGCGAGGCTGTACGCTGGGATGTTCGTCAGTGGGTTCGCGGTCAAGTGCTGCTGCTGCTGCTGCCTCGTCTTCCTGTGATGCAAAGCTGCGGCCGCTGTTGGTGTAGGCGCGGGCGACGTTGCGGCGTTCGTCCTCGATCCACTGCTGCAAGGTGAAGCGCTCATAGAAGAGGATGTCGTGCGCAGGGACGATCAGGTTGGTGTTGATGTCGAGGATTAACCAACCCTGATACTCGTGACTGAGTCCCAGGTGGACTCCCCAGCGTGCGCGGTGAGTGAATTTGCCAATGTTGGCCGAAGTCAGTCGATACTGCACCACACACCCCCAAACCCTCAGCATGGAGGTATTTCCTCTTGAGCCGGTCCATTTCATGTGCGGGGAGAGGTTGCCCCTGTTGGCCGTGGTGGTAAGGAGGTTGTGCAGGCGCACGACGTGGTTCATGGCGTACGACCAATACTTCTTGAGTAGGCCGGACTGGTTCATGAGGGCGCGCACTTTCGTCATGAGGGTGCGATTAACCCTCTCAGCAACGCCTTGCTGTTGGTGAGCGTAGGGGAGAGATATTTGATGCTTGATCCCCTTCTCTGCGACAACACTTTCCAGTTCGTGACTCCAAAATTCCTTGGCACCGACAGTCTGCCAAATTTTCAGTTTCTTCCCGGATTGTCGCTGTGCGTGTGCGAGCCAGATGCGGAAGATCTCAGGAGCTTTGGATCGAACGTCGACGTTGGCGATCCAAATGTAGCGTGAGTACACGTCCACAAAGGTGAGTGTGTATCGCTCGCCGTTGATGCCGTCGCAGGTGAGCACGATGAAGTCGCTGTAGACTTTCTGAAGCTTTTTGTAATGGTTGGTTCTTGGCTCCAAGGAGGGGTAGGCTTGGTGCGTGAGGGCTGCAATAGGGCAGATGGTGCAGGTGGTTGGCGCGAGGGGTGACCAAGTGGCTGATGCCAGAGGTCTTCGTCCGCGCGAATTCCCAAGGTGCGCAGATATCGTGCATGATGCTCTGCTGCTTCTGCTTCTGTCTCGTGAGGGATCAAGAGTACTGGTAATTCTTCTTCTCCTGGCTCTGCTTCCTTTTTCGGCTCTTCTTGTCAAAAGAGTAAGCATAAGCAGGAGCCATAGCTAGGAGAACCCTAGCTAGGCAAGAGAAAGTTTAGGCAAAGAGGAGGTTCACTAGCAGCAATGAGGATACATATAGCAAACCCTAGATGGGTTGTACTCGCTATAGAGCACCCCACTACAGGCTAGAGAATAACATTCTGACACACCCCCATAGCCAAAGTGGGGTGTAATCAGTACAATGAGCAAGCAGGTAGAAAGCAGGTTCACAAGTGCAAGCAAAGCTAGAGGCATTCACAAAGGGCAAGTGAGGAGGAGGAGGAACTGTGGAAGGAGAGAAGATGAGAGGCGACGGCTGAAGCTGCAGACACACGGGCAACAGGAGTCAAACTGGCACAGTGGCTACCGGAACAGCGCCCCGGACTACAGGAGTAACTGGCTCCGCGGCTAAGAAGAGCGGCAGACGAGCAACGGACCCACGGGCGACTGGCGCAGCTGGCTACGACTGGGCTACCGGAACAGCGCCCCGGACTACAGGTGCTGCTGACGACAAGACGGCAGCCTCCGCTCAACCTCCCCCGACCGTCCCACGCCCCTCTCACACACCCCCTGCTGACACCCTAGCTCCACTTCCACGGCACCCCCCTTAAACCCTAAACCTCGGCTCCCACACATCCACCCCCCTCAGCGGCAGCTGCAGCAGTGGGAGACGGAGGAGGAGGAGGAGCAGGGGACGGCGCACACACACGGCACCCCCAGAGCTGCCACCCCCACACTCCGCACCCCAAAACCCTAAAAACGGGCGGAACGGGGGAAGGAGCGCGGGGGACGGCGAGGGGGACGGCGCTCGGCCCCCAGAACGCGACCACGGGGCAGAGAGGGGCCGCGCGCGGCTCCCCAGGGCGGCGCGACGGGAAATCGGGGCCGCGGGGGGGTCGCGCGCGGCTCCCCAGGGCGGCACGACGGGAAATCGGGGCCGCGGGGGGTCGCGCGCGGCTCCCCAGGGCGGCACGACGGGAAATCGGGGCCGCGGGGGGTCGCGCGCGGCTCCCCAGGGCGGCACGACGGGAAATCGGGGCCGCGGGGGGTCGCGCGCGGCTCCCCAGGGCGGCACGACGGGAAAACGGGGCCGCGGGGGGTCGCGTGCGGCTCCCCAGGGCGACGGGATCGCGGGGCCGCGGGCGACGGGACCGGAGGGCCGCGGGCGACGGGATCGGGGGGCCGCGGGCGTCCCCCACGGTAGGAAACCGCCGTGCGCCTCGGTGCGCACGGCGGGGAGAAAACCGCCGCACGCCCCGAGCGCGCGGCGGGATGAAAATGTGAAGGTCGCGCGCCACGGGGCGCGCGACACTGAGTAGGGCAGCGGAAGCAGCAGTGGGGCCCACAGGCCAGGAGCGTGAACGCTCTGTTACCATGTCAAAAGAGTAAGCATAAGCAGGAGCCATAGCTAGGAGAACCCTAGCTAGGCAAGAGAAAGTTTAGGCAAAGAGGAGGTTCACTAGCAGCAATGAGGATACATATAGCAAACCCTAGATGGGTTGTACTCGCTATAGAGCACCCCACTACAGGCTAGAGAATAACATTCTGACACTTCTGCTTCTGCTTCTGTTGCTGGCTCCCCTACTGCAGGTGCCGTCATAAGATAGAGCGCGAGGAAGTTGTGGTCGAGGATAATGTTGAGTGGGGTTCTAGTACCCTCAATGAAGCGGGCGAATGGATCCGGGCGGGAGATTGGTCCAAGTGAGTCACAGGGCAGAGTTGTTGGCACATTCCTCCCCTCAATCTCCGACCAAGGATCCTCCCAGCGATGAGGTGAGCGGGGTTGTGTTGGGAGCTGGCGGGATCGGCGGCCAAGTGGTATGACGACTCATGGGGCAGGTTGCTCAGCTGTTACTTCTTTCTCGGCTTCCTCTATTTCTTCTCGCGTAAGCTCCCCTTCGGTGAGTTGGCGTTGCTCTGGTTCTCCCCATCCATGAGCGGTGCCAGATGCCCCTGTGGCGGACTCCCATGTTGCGCTTGTGGTGCCGCCGATGTCGTCATCTCCCCAGCCACCACGTTGCACAGATTTTTCGTCCCATCCCGCCGCGATGCGCTCCTGGTACAGCTGTTCCCTTCTTTCAGCTGCTGCCTTTTCTTCTTCTTCCTTGACTCTCAGTTCCGTGGGTTTATCCGGGTCTTTCCACTCCGTGTCGATATGACGGTAAACCTCTCGGGGATAAGGGCGAGGGCGGTTCTCATCGTCAAAGGTTTCGGTGTTTGCTTCCAGGACCTAGCGAAGAGTGTCTGAGGCAGGCGTAGGGCGCTCCTCTTGCTGTATTTTGAGGTTTTCGTCTCCTGTGCCGAAGACGCGGTGAGTTGAGACAGCCAGCTCCATTTCCATCATGCCTTCTACTTCTGCCTCGGTGCTTTCTGCTTCCTGAATTGCCGCAAGATCTCGCTCCACCTCCTCTGTGCGGCTTGCTGTGGGTGTGAAGCAGGTTGTGCAGAGTCCGTCGAGGCCGACTTGGTGCAGATTTATCTCACGAGGGTGAGGACTGCGGCGGATCCATGGCCGTCCGTCCGGATGTTGCCATGACTCCCTGTCCATGAACGGAAAGTCCAGGGGGACGAGGTCAACAAGCTCGTCTGATGAGGCCTGGCAGCTCGAGATGTCGAAATCCAGCACATCAACGCCGTCCATCCATCGAGCTCTTCTGAGGTATTTGTGTGACTCGGAGGGTGTATCCGGAGGAGCGTAGGTCAAGATGAGGTCGCACCTGTACGTGTCTGTGGCGAGCATGACTCCGCAATCTCTGAGTTGTCCTGCTGATAATAGATTGAAGCGAAGGTCTGGTACGTAGAGCACGTCGTTAAACAAGATGTGCGTGTTGCTTTCTCGGGCTTGTAGTACCACGATGCCTTGCGCGCTTGCTCGCAGTTGCTCGTTGTTGGCTACAGTGACGAAGGTGGCAGGGGCGCGGCTGATGTTGGAGATGTACCTGACGGATCCCACCATGTGTTGGCCGCAGCAGCTGTCCAGGTACCAGATGTTGTGTTTTTTGTGGTCGTTGTGCAAGATTAGCGCAAGCCTCGGAGTTACCAGAGTTGCCTTGAATCTTCTGTGGAATGCCGGATCTTCGTCCTCCTTCCATCCCACAAGTATGAAGCGCTGATTGTCGTGAGGCGGGCTATCCCGCTGTTGCATTGGCTGGTGCCAATCTTGCTCCTCCCCGTCATACAGGTAATAGTGATCCTCTGTAAGGGGGTTGTTCCATCCATCTTCAGGCTGAATGAGTTCGCCAAGTTCTTCCTCTTTGTCTGGTTCCTCGGTGCGTGGGCGACGCCTTGTCGCCATGTTTTTTCGATGACGTTTCTAGGAGTTCCTGCTTGAGATGCTTGGGTCTGTTGTTGTTGTTGTTGTTGAGCAGGAAGACGAGAAGGTTGTTGGTGAAGCTGAGATTGGCGAGCGTCTTGTCGGCCGACCCAATTGTTGTGGTGAGTGGAATTCAGGTGCGATAGTTGGACAGGGATTTGCATTGGTCCGTTGAGTGTCCGAAGATTTTGCAGATTTTGCAATAGTGAGGCCTTGGTTGTCGTCGCTCTTCACGGTTGTCTGCGTAGAAGGCGAGGCGCTCTCGGCGCGGCGCGGAGCTTGTCCTGCTCGAATCCATGTCCTGCTGTTCAGTCAGCAGTGCGGCGCATAGCGCGGCTTCTGAGATGGTTCCTCGCTGTCGGAGTAGTGCTTTGCATGGCTTCCACTCGGGCCCGAGTCCTTGGAGGACGATGTTGACGAAGATCTCCTCCGAAATGGCGCTTCCATGCTTCGTGATCTGATCATGAATGTTCCGGCAGCGGTTAATATATGTATTCGCTTTTTCCCCGTGCCCCATCTTGGTCTCCATAAGTTGTTGCAGGAGTCTGCTGGCAGTGACGGAATCCTTCGGCTGATATACCTCAACGAGGTGCTTCCAAGCTTCCAGAGCTGGAGCGGCGCTCTCTTTGTAGGAGCGAATGCCGAGCTGTTCTGCGGGTGACATGTTGCGTAGCAGAACGCTGTACGCCATGAGGGACTCACTGTAGTATTGAGCCCGGGCGTCTTCGGTGTCTTCCACCGGTTTAGGATAGGAACCGTCGAAGTAGTGGTAGATCTGCGCTGTTTGTATGAGGGGCTCCAGCTCAAAACTCCATGTGTAGAAATCCTTGCCGTCAAGCGCGACTGCAGTCTTGATTTTTGAAACACTTAGTGTCAGAATCTAGCAGGAGAATGGAATGAACTATGAAACAGGTGGGTACAAGTACTAACCCTAATTGGGTTGTACCCCATATTGGCTACCCCACTACACCCTACACAACACAATATTCTGACACACCCCCATAGGCAAAGTGGGGGAGTACAAGCAGTCACAGAAAAGCAAAGCAAGCTCAGGGTGGATCACGAAGTCACCACACAGTCCGAGCACAAGCAAATGGCCACAAGGCCAGTTCACATGCAGTGTTATATAAAACAGAGCAAACAGTACAGTGATTATAAGCATGCAGGTATATATATAGATCACAGTACAAGCAAAGTCACGAAGTGAGCAAGTGAGAAAACGTAGGCAAGACAAAGCTGACCACGGTGCTGCAACTCTTGAGCAAGGAAATAACGCAGAGCGATGTGTTTCATTCTGTGCTCCAGTCTGTGCTCCTGACACAAGAGAATACAGCCTTGTTGTCTACGTACAGAACTGGAGGAGAACTAGGCCGCTCTCTATAGTCGGTCAGCAGGTAGGTGAGCCAGCGTAACTCCTGTGCAGCCATGGCTCCTACGTAGATCTCAGCCTCACAACTGGAGCTGAGAATAGAAGACGAGCGAGTAGAACGCCAAGAAACAGAGCCGGAGCCAAAGCTAAAGGCATAACCCTGTGACGACCGCTGCGTAGCCAGGTCGTCAACCCAAGAGGCGTCTGAGTGTCCAGTGAGGACAACGTCACCCCGTCCTCCAAGCACTAGCCCCATGCCCGATGTACTGCACAAGTAGTGCAGCACCCTCTTAGCAGCCTCCCAGTGCTCTCGCCGGTGTTTCCCTGGCGCAACGTAGCGAGCCAGGATGCTAAGAGGGTACGCAAGGTCAGGTTGAGTGCAGGTCATCAGGTGCATGAGGCAGCCCACAAGCTCTGGATACGGGCCACTCGGCTCTACAGACTCGTCCAAAGGTGGAGCTGAGAGCGAGTGACCGGTAGGCAGAGGAGTGGACTGTGGCGAGGAGAACTGGAAGTCGAAGCGCTGAAGGACCTGCTGCACCACGCGTGACTTGAGTCAGGGTGATGGTGCGCCATGCTCTGTCCCGGGTGATCTGCAAGCAAAGATAGTTGCGCAACTCACCCAGGTCTGTACACATGTATCTCTTCTGCAACTCCGACTTCACAAGGGCCAGTGCCTCAGTGTCAGCAGTGGCAAAAACCAAATCGTCGACGTACACGAGGATGTAGAACAGCGACGGGTCTGCAGTCGAAGGAGCAAACCCGAGAGCCGCAAGTGTCGTCCTCAGTGTGTCGTGCCACTCACGAGGCGCCTGGCGGAGACCGTAGACTGGCTGCCGGAGGCTCCACTGGGTACCTGCAGGAAACGACCCAGTGAAGCCAGGTGGGCGGCGCAGCCAGATCTCCTCGTGCAGGCTGCCCTCTAAGAAAGTTGTGTTGAAGTCAAGAGAGTGAAGCTCGTAGTCACGCTGAGCGGCAACGTGCAGCAGCACTCGAAGAGTGATGATCTTTGGGGTAGGGGAGAAGGTCTGGAAGAAGTCAACTCCCTGTCGCTGACTGAAGCCTCGAGCAACGTAACGAGCCTTGAAGACAGGCGGAGAACCCGGCGGCCGCTTCACCTTGAAAATCCACATGCCATCGACTATGTTTGCCCCAGGAGGGGGAACTGCGTCGACGTAAGTGCCTGTGGACTTCTAGGATGCCATCTCTGCGTCCATGGCTATCTGCCACTGAGAGGAGTAGGGACCCAAAATCGTCTCTGTGTAAGAGCGTGGGGCCGGGATGTCCAGTGCATCCGGGTCTCCCTCAAGTGCAAGCAGCCAGGCCACGAGATGAGGTACAGCAGCCGCAAGACACTCAAAGTCCTCCTGCCTGTCCTCAAGGACGTCCGTACAAAGATCACACTCACCCCCAACAAACAGAGGACAGACAGACGCAAACTCAGCAACAAGACTAGTAGCGTAGTCTAGACGACAGGCAGCCGCTGCAATGTCTACAAGCTCAGCAACTAAGGCACACTCAGCAGTAGACTCAAACGATGGGTCAATGACGGCTGTGGCCACGAGACGCGTGACAGTGGGGCTGGCAGCACGAACCAAGTCAGACTCAGGGTCCGGAACGATAGGAAGAGAGGACGCAGGAGGAGACGGCAGAGGGACACGCTGTGGAACAGAGGAAGGACGTAGTGCCATTGTGAGTACCTGGCACAGGAGGAGGACGCGGACGAGGGACACGACGAGCACGGCGAACAGTGCGAACAGGGGAGGCAGGACGAGACGCAGGCTCACGACGCTCTGTAAGGGAGACCGGCTGCTCCGTGTAAGGAGGGGGGGTAGGCAGCGGTGCGTCTAGGAAGGGCAGTGGACGAAGGAAGACTAAGAACCTGACGGAGCACCGACTCGGGCGGTAGCTCGGACAGCTGCGGCGACGGCAAGAAAAATGGTCGCTGCTGCACAAGGCCCCCAGCTCCAGCACCTCTAGCTCCAGCGCCTCCAGCTCCAGTGTCTCCAGCTCCAGTGCCTCCAGCTCCAGTGCCTCCATGATCCACTGTCCCGCAGCAGAATGGGATTGCAGAGCGCCGCATTGGCTTAGTCATGGAGGTGGCTCGTACCTGTTAAGAGAACTAGGCAAGAATGGATGAACTAGCAGAAGTTTTGGGTACAAATATGAAACCCTAGTTGGGGTTGTACCCCATATTGGCTACCCCACTACAGCCTACAAGCATAATACAGTTTAACACACCCCCATAGGCAAAGTGGGGGAGAACAAAGGGTCACAAGACCAGTCCAGCAAAGCAAAGCAAAGCCCAGGGTGGATCACAACGTCACCACACTCCGAGCACAAGTAAAGGCCACAAGGCCAGTTCACATGCAGTGCTAGATATAGTACAAGACAAGCAACACAGTGATCAAAACCTAGCAAGCAAGCAACAAGATATATATAAAGTACAGTACAAAGAATGTCAAGCAGTGAGCAAGTGAGGAAACGTGGACACAAGGCCTAAAGAAGTACAGTGCCGCTGATGATCACTAGGCGGGAGCGCCTTGGTGAAGATATCAGCAGTGTTGGCCTTCGAGTCCACGTACACAAGCCGAAGCTGACCGCGCTGCTGAAGCTCTCGAGCAAGAAAGTAGCGAAGAGCAATGTGCTTCGTCCTGTGCTCCAGTCTGTGCTCCTGACACAAGGCAAGAGCCGCCTTGTTGTCACCGTACAGAACTGGAGGAGAACTAGGCCGCTCTCCCAAGTCAGTCAGCAGGTAGGTGAGCCAGCGTAACTCCTGTGCAGCCATGGCTGTGGCGTAGATCTCAGCCTCACAACTAGAGCCGAGAACAGAGGAAGAGCGGGTGGACCGCCACGAGACAGAACCAGAGCCAAGGCTGAAGGTGTAACCCACTGATCCTGGAGGACAGCGTTGCTCACCAGGTTCGTCGAGAACGAGGGGAGGTGGAAACCCGACAACGAGCCAGACGGAGCCGCCGGACAAGGGAGGACAGTGGTGGACTGGGCAAGGACTGGGCCCCCAGAGGGGTCAGCCAAGGAGACTGGGACCGGTGCAGGAAGCGGTGTGAGCTCAGTACTGTCACGAAAGAAGCAACGGGAAGCACCTGAGTCAAGGGTGAAGGTGTGACAGGCCTCAGCCGGTGCGGTACCTGAGAGAGCAGTCTCTGTGGGTGCTGTACCTGAGAGAGCAGACTCGAAAACAGCCGGGACAGCACTGGAGGGAGCAAGTACAGGGGGCACCATACCAGAGAGAGCAGACTCACTAGTACCCAGGGCAGCGGGCTCTATACCTGGGTCAGGCGGCACACACAAGTAACAGTCTCCCTCGGCACTAACAGTCAATGCATACATGGCAGCAATAATAGCATCAAAGTCAAGAGCAAAGACATCAACACCAGCCCTCATGAGCTCAGCCCAGCGGGGGCGCTCAACATCCGCACCCATCTCCTCACGCCAAGCGTCGTCAAGGCGGGAGAAGCAGCGGTACGGGGTGTGGAACCTCCCACACGTCTGTCCCTTGCGGTCACCTGTGCGAATGACATAAGAACAGCGGCCACTGCCCCCCGACGTCCCACGCTGAGCAAGCCACTCACGAAGCTGCTGGGTCGTCTGGGGACGCTGCTGCTGCTGGGAGCTCTGGCCCGAGCCAGTGCCTCCACTCCGACCTCCGCCGCCACCACTACCACCGCTACGACCGCCACCGCCACCACCGCCGCCACCGCCACCACCGCCACCACCGCCACCGCCACCACCGCCACCACCGCCACCGCCGCCACCGCCGCCGCCGCCACTACTGCCACTGCTTCCTCCGCCGCCCCCGCCTCCAGTACCGACCCCACTCCCACCAGCGCTCCCGCCACCGCTCCCTCCAGCACCGCCTCCCCCCCCACCTCCCCCACCTCCTCCCCCCCCAGCGCCACCACCACCACCCTTGCCCCCCTTGCCCTTGCCGGTGCGGCGCCTCCCACCAGGAGCAGAAGCAGCGCCAACAGACTCAGCACCAAGGAAGTCAACAGCAGCAGCAGCAGCGTAGGAGGGAGCGAGGGGAGAGGGAGAACACCCCTCAAAGATGGGGGTGCGAGGAGCGCCACGAGCAGCACCGACAGCTACAATGCTCTTTTCGGCCGCGAGCAGCTGCTCCTCTAGGAGGGTGACTGTGAGCTCAGTGGGACAGCGAGCAAGGAAGTGGTCTCGAACTGAGCTGAGGGTGTCAGGGAGACGGGTGACTATGAAGTGGAGTGTCCAGTACACTGCCCTTCCCCCGGACTCACCGCTGCCTGACCCGTCTCCTTACACTGAGCAGCCGGTCTCCCTTACAGAGCGTCGTGAGCCTGCGTCTCGTCCTGTCTCCCCTGTTCGCACTGCTCGCACCGCTCTCATGCTATGTTACAATCACGAATGGGATGTCAAACTATGATGCTTGTTGCTGGTTGTAGGCTGTAGTGGGGTAGCTTACATGGGGTACAACACATTCTAGGGTTTCTATTTGTATCCCAACTCTTGCTAGTTCATTCATTCTTGGCCTAGATTCTCAACATGGGACTTAGCCAAGGATCGGCTCAGGGTTGTTCGTAAGTAGCGTTGCAGCGGAAGTGTTGACCTTATTGAAACTAACAGATAGGAATGCTTGCAATGGATGAAACGAGGGCACAAGTACTAACCCTAACTCTGAGCTGTACCCCATATGGGCTACCCCACTATAGCCTACACAGAACTAGCACATATATAGTTTGACACACCCCCATACGCAAAGTGGGGGAGAACAAGGGGTCACAAGACCAGTCAAGAGAAGTAAAGCAAGCTCAGGGTGGATCACAACGTCACCACACACTCCGAGCACAAGCAAAGGGCCACAAGGCCAGTTCACATGCAGAGATGTATAGAACAAAGCAAGCAGTACAGTGATCACAACCAGGCAAAGATAAACATGCAAGGAGAGATATATAAATCACAGTACAAGCAAGGTCAAGCAGTAAGCAAGTGAGAGAACGTAGGCACGAGGCCTAGAGCAGTACAGTGCCGCTGATGATCACTAGGCGGAAGTGCCTTGGTGAATATATCAGCAGTGTTGGCACGCATGTCCACGTAAGCAAGACGAAGCTGGCCACGCTGCTGTAGCTCTCGAGCAAGAAAGTAACGCAGAGCGATGTGCTTTGTTCTGTGCTCTAGTCTGTGCTCCTGACACAATGCGAGAGCTGCCTTGTTGTCGCCGTACAGAACTGGAGGAGAACAAGGCTGCTCTCCCAAGTCAGTCAGCAGGTAGGTGAGCCAACGTAACTCCTGTGCAGCCATGGCTGTGGCGTAGATCTCAGCCTCACAACTGGAGCTGAGAACAGAAGAGGAGCGAGTAGACCGCCAAGAAACAGACAGAGTCGTAACCAAGGCTGAAGGTGTAACCCTGTGACGACCGCTGTGTAGCCAGGTACCCAAGAAGCGTCTGAGTGCCCAGTGAGGACACCGTTACCCCGTCCTCCAAGCACCAGCCCCATGCCTGATGTACTGCACAAGTAGCGCAGCACCCTCTTAGCAGCCTCCCAGTGCTCTCGCCGGTGTCTCCCAGGCGCAACGTAGCGAGCCAGGATGCTAAGAGGGTACGCGAGGTCAGGTCGAGTGCAGGTCATCAGGAACATGAGGCAGCCCACAAGCTCTGGGTACGGGCCACTCGACTCTACGGACTCGTCCGAAGGTGGAGCTGAGAGCGAGTGGCCGGTAGGCAGAGGAGTGGACTGTGGTGAGGAGAACTGGAAGCCGAAGCGATGAAGGACCTGCTGCACCATGTGTCACTGAGTCAGGGTAATGGTACGGCGTGCTCTGTCCCGGATGATCTGCAAGCCAAGGTAGCTGCGCAGCTCACCCAGGTCTGTGCACGTGTGTCTCTTCTGCAGCTCCGACTTCACAAGGGCGAGTGCCTCAGTGTCAGCAGTGGCAAAGACCAAGTCGTCAACGTACACGAGGATGTAGAACGGCGGCAGAGAAGTGTCGGTGCGCAGAAACAGCGACGGGTCAGCAGTGGAGGGAGCAAACCCAAGAGCCGCAAGTGTCGTCCTCAGTGTGTCGTGCCACTCACGAGGCGCCTGGCGGAGACCGTAGACTGGCCGCCGGAGGCTCCACTGGGTACCAGGAGGGAACGACCTAGTGAAGCCAGGTGGGCGGCGCAGCCAGATCTCCTCGTGCAATGTGCCCTGTAACAAGGCTGTGTTGAAGTCAAGAGAGTGAAGCTCGTAGTCACGCTGAGCGGCAATGTGCAGCAGCACCCATAGAGAGGTCATCTTTGGGGTAGGTGAGAAGGTCTGGAAGAAGTCAGCTCCCTGCCGCTGACTGAAGCCTCGTGCAACGTAACAAGCCTTGAAGACAGGCGGAGAACCCGGCGGCCGCTTCACCCTGAAAATCCACATGCCATCGACTATGTTCGCCCCAGGAGGGGGAACATCGTCGACGTAGGTGCCTGTGGACTTCCAGGATGCCATCTCCGCGTCCATGGCTGTCTGCCACTGAGAGGAGTAGGGACCCGAAATCGCCTCTACGTAAGAGCGCGGGGTCAGGATGTCCAGTGCATCCGGGTCTCCCTCAGGCGCAAGCAGCCAGGCCACGAGATGAGGTACAGCAGTCGCAAGAGAGTCAAAGTCCTCCTGCCTGTCCTCAAGGACGTCCGTGCCAAGATCACACTCACCCCCGACGGACGGAGGACAGACAGACTCAGCCTCAGACTCAGACTCAGCAACAAGACTGGCGGCGTAGTCTAGGCGACAGGCAGCAGCAAAGTCAACAAGCTCAGCAACTAGGGCAGACGCAGCAGTGGACTCAAACGACGGGTCTACGATGATAGTAGCCAGGAGACTCGTGAGTGTGGGGCTAGCAGCACGAACACGGTCAGACTCAGGGTCAGGAATCTCAGGAAGAGAGGACGCAGGAGGAGACGGCAAAGGGACGCACCGGGGGACAGAGGAAGGACGAAGTGACATAGTGTGAGTGCCAGGCACAGGAGGAGGACGCAGACGCGGGACACGACGAGCACGGCGAACAGTGCGAACAGGGGAGGCAGGACGAGACGCAGGCTCACGACGCTTTGTAAGCGATTCTGTCTGCTCAGTGTAAGGAGAAGGAGCAGGCAGTGCAGAGCCGGGCTGTAACGGGAGACCAGTAGAAGACGGGAGGGTAAGAACCTGACGAAGCACGGAGTCAGGCGGCGGGAGAGACGACGGCGACGGCGGAGTGAAGAACATTCACCACTGTGCAAAATAACCAGCAGCAGAACCGCCAATGTCTCCACCACTAGCACCTCCAGCACCAGCGCCGCCAGCACCAGTACCTCCAGCTCCAGCGTCTCCAGCTCCAACGCCGCCAGCACCAGGGTCCCCAGCCCCAGCTGCTCCAGCTCCAGCGCCTCCAGCTCCAGCACCTCCAGCGTCAACGTCTCCAGAACGAGCTCCACCAGCCCCGGCAGCTCTAGTACCTCCAGTACGAGCACCTCCAGGACCAGCAGCTCCAGCTCCTCCGGTACCTCCAGCACCAGCGTCTCAGACTCGGAACCGCGACACATCGCCAACCTTCCCCGTCCAACGCAGTGTGGGCGAGGTCTCCGGCAAGGAGACACGGGGCCAGAGGTTGAGCTGATGCGCAGCGTACTGGACCGCAAACGGCCACAGAAAATGTGGAGCAGCCGCATGGATCATGGAGGTACAAGCGACCTCCATGACTAAGCCAATGCGGCGCTCAGCAACCCCATTCTGCTGCGGAGAGGCCGGAAGCGTGAACGACTAGAGGATGCCCTCCCCCTGACAAAAGTCCCGCAAGAGGTCGGAGGAGAACTCACCACCTCTGTCAGAGTGCAGACGCAGGACGGGAAGGTCCGTCTGGAACCGCTCGCGGAGCTGGAGACGTACAGCGCGGATCCAGGGGATCAGAACAGCAGGGACCTCAACATTGCTGCGCAAGGGGAAGACCGTGGTGTAACGCGAGTAGTCGTCGACAACCAGCAGAAAATACCGCTCGCGGCCCTGGCCCTGGACGCGGGCTGGGCCCCACACGTCCAGGTGGAGAGTCTGCAGGGGAGCAGTCGTCGGGGGAAACGAGGAGGAGTGAGGAGCGGCGCGCTGCCGCCCCTCAACACAGGGAAGACAGGGCGGGGCAGGCGAGGGTGGGAGGGAAGGAAGAGACCTGGGAAGACCAGAGACCAGGAGGCGAGAGTGCATGCCACGAAGGCGTGGCAGGGAGGGGTGACCAAGGCGGTGGTGCCACAAGAGAGTCTGGTGCGACAGACGGCGACACTCGCATGAGGCTGCTAACTGACCTGACGCGGACACCTGAGCAGACGCAGCTACAAGAGGCGGTCCAGCGGTCAATGTGTAGAGACTCGACAAGGCTGACGGGTGAACATGGCCAGGTGACGGCCAGTCCAGGAGCACGTACAGATCGCCACACGCTGCCCTCCAGGAGTAAAGGTATCAACCCATACATCCTGAAGGACAGCGTTGCTCACCAGGTTCGTCGAGAATGAGGGGAGGTGGAGGCGTGACAGTGAGCCAGACGGAACCGCTGGACACGGGAGAACAGTGGAGGAACGTGCAAGAACCGGGCCCCCTGAGGGGTCAGCCAGGGAAACTGCGACGGGCCTTGGGAGTGGTGTGAGAGTGGTACTGTCGCGAAAGAAACAGCGGGAAGCACCTGAGTCAAGAGTGAAGGTGTACGAGGCCTCAGCAGGCGCGGTACCAGAGAGAGCAGACTCACTAGCACCTAGAGCAGCAGACTCTATACCTGGGTCTGGTGGCATACACAAGTAACAGTCCCCATCAGCACTAACAATGAATGCATACATGGCAGCAAGGATAGCATCAAAGGCAAGTGCAAAGATATCAATATCGCGCTTAAGCAGGTCCGCCCAGCTGGGGAGCTCCACTGCGTCAGGGAACTGGGCGCGCCAAGCTCCGTCAAGGCGGGAAAAACAGCGGTGCTAGGTGTGAAACTTCCCGCATGTCTGACCAGTGCGGTCCCCAATGCGACATACGGGAAGCGAGCACTACCCCCAGACGCCCCACGCTGAGCGTACCACTCACGAAGCTGCTGGGGCGTGAGGGGCTCGTCCAGACGTTGCTGTTGCTGGCGCTGGCCACCACCAGCACCTCCCCGCTGAACAGCTCCACCACGTCCGCCACCACGTCCGCCACCACCGCCGGTACCACCGCTCCCACTGCCGCCACCACCGCCACTGCCGCCGCCACCGCCACCGCTCCCACCACCGCCTCCTCCACCACCACCACGCCCACCGCTCCCGCTACCACCGCCACCGACACCTCCAATCCCGCCACCACCCCCACTGCGACCACCCCCACCGCCTCCGCCTCCACCACCACCCCCCCCGGCTGCCACTGCTGCCACCCTTGCCTCCCCTGCCCTTGCCGCTGCGGCGCTTCCCACTAGGAGCAGAAGCGGCACCGACCTCCTCAGCACCAAGGAAGTCAACAGCAGCAGCAGAGGCGTGGGAGGGGGCAAGGGGGAGGGGGCACACCCCTCAAAGAGGGGAGTGCGGGGAGTGCCACGAGCAGCACCGACAGCGACCATGTTGGACTCAGCTGCAAGAAGGTGCTTCTCGAGGTCGTCGACTGTGAGGTTGGTGGGGGGGAGGGCTAGAAAGTGGTCCCTGACTACGCGAAGAGAGTCAGGGAGTCGGGTGACTACGAAGTAGAGTGTGATGATCGGGGGAGGGTTCTTGTCTAAGAACTCGGCTGGGAGGGCGGCGCGGTAGCGTAGGTCACTAGCGCGAAGGTGAGCGATGAGGTCCTCAGCTGTGGCGAAGGAGGATAGCTCAGGGAACAGGTAGGGTAGGATAAGGCGGCTGAGAGTAGCAGTGGCTGGGGAAGAGTAGCGAGCGATGACAGCAGCGTACAGTGCCTTAGCAGTTTTGTGCTGGCCAAAGTGAGTGCGTTCGGCTAACGACAAGTGCTTGCGAATAGCTAGGCGAGCAGCAGCGTCACGGGTAAGCCACTGTGAGCGAGTGAGGTTGTCAGTTGTGTCTGATGGAGCGACTGAGGTGCCAGGCGCGAGGTCAAAGAGGGATACGCCGTCTTTAGCATCAGTCCTGAGGTACAGCTGCAGATCTTCGAGCCAGGCATCAAACTCTATCGGACGGCCCTCAGGATCAAACGACACAACGCTGATAGATGCCATGGCCGTTAGAGTAAGATAAACAGCGCACAAGCAGTCAGAGGGTGCGCGTGGAGCTGCAGGAGCAGGGCGCAGGCCGTAAAGGCGGCTTTGCAGGGCTGCAGAGGGTGCGCGCGGGTCTGCAGGGGCAGGGCGCGGGCTGCAAAGGCGGCGCGCGAGGCTGCAGAGGGTGCGCGCGGGGCTGTAGGGGCAGGGCGCGGGCGGTAAGGGCCGCGCGCGGGCGGCGCCCGGGGCTAACGAGGCAGCAGGCGGTGCGCGCGCAGGGCTAACGAGGCAGCGGGCGAGATGCGCGAGCAGCGCACTGGGCCGACGAGGCAGCGGGCGGGCTGCGCGCGAGGCTGACGAGGCAGCGGGCGGGCGGCGTGCGGGGCTGACGAGGCAGCGGGCGGGATGCGCGAGCAGCGCGCGGGGCTGACGAGGCAGCGGTGTCAAACTGTATATGTTATATACTTGTGTAGGCTGTAGTGGGGTAGCCCATAAAGGGTACAACCCAATGTTAGGGTTAGGATATGTACCCAACTCTGTTTCAATTCAAGTCATTCCTGTCTCTAGTTTCTAACAAGCGGGCGGGCGGCGCGCAGGCAAGGCGGCTAGGGCGTGGGGTAGCAGACGGTGGGCCCCGAAAAAAATTCGGTCCTAGGGAGCTATTGCTCTGAAACCGTATTGAAACTAACAGACAGGAATGCTTGCATTGGATGAAACGTGGGTACAAGTACTAACCCTAACTTTGGGCTGTACCCCATATGGGCTACCCCACTATAGCCTACACAAAAGTAGCACATATATAGTTTGACAGACCCCAGGTCAAAGTGAATGTAAAATTACTGAGATGATAATAAATAGAAGATTCAGGGAATACAAAAAGTCATAGACTAGCCATGTATTCTAAGGGGTACATTCCCTTATTGCAGCGAAGTTCAAACCGTGCGGCGCGGGAACCTGTTTCAAACCTGTTCCCGCTCTTTTCATTTCAAATGTTAACTGCCTGCATCGGTATTGATTGTTGGGCTGAGACAGCCCTTAGGATCTTTTGCAAGGGTAAACTCTGGGTAGAGATGATGTAATAGCGGAAGCGTTTAATGAAGAAATCTTGAACCACCTTGCGCTGGTATGTGAGGGCAAAGTAAGTTAATTAAAGCAAGGAGATACAAGCATTTATATAGGGATACAAGGAATATGAAGAGATATAGTTATAACTGCTTTGCTGTTGCTGTTGCGGTTCAATACAGTTGCGACGCGGGCAACTGCTCTGTAGCGAGTCAGTTGTGTGTCCTTGCTGTCGCGCTGTACTTGTCAGGTCAAAGGTCGCTGACCTTTGACTTTCGCGTAACCTCCAACAGTTACTTTCAACCTCCGAGGGTTGACTCGCCGGTGTTTCGTTATGTTTCGCTTCGCTTCTAACTTGGTGTTTCGACACGACAGAAGCGCGTTAAATCAATTGTTTCCAACACTCCCCTTCGCTTCTGGAGTGTCGCTGCTGGTGACGTGGCTCTGTCCAGTCAGCAGCATGCAGTACTCGAATTTCTGTTTTCCGAGCTTCTTGGTCAAATAGTCAGCTGCCATCTCGGACGTGGGGCAGTATGACAGTTCGAGTCTCCCTTCTCGATCTCGTCCTTCACGAAGAAGTATCGTAGGGCGATATGTTTCGTCCTGTTCGCGAAGCCGCTTTTGTTGGCTATACGAATTGCCGACTGGTTGTCGCAGAACAGGGTGAAGCTGGGTAACTGAGCCAATTTTGCTTCTTCCAGTAGTTCACGAAGATGAGTCCTTCCTTGGTGGCTGAGCAGAGTGCGATGTATTCTGCCTCAGCAGAGGAGAGAGCAATTAGTTCCTGTTTGCTCGACTGCCAGGAGATAGGACCGATAGGTTCGAGGCGGTAGATGTAGCCGGTGCGTGAGCGCCTGTTGTCGGAGTCGCCGGCGTGATCGGCGTCGACGTAGCCGATTAACTTAGGCGTTGTAGTTCCGTTCTTGTGGTATGATAGGCCGATCGTTGGAGTGCTGACGAGGTAGTGAAGAGCGCGGTTGAGCTCCGCCAGGTAAGCTGCTTCAGGCTTCTTCAGGTAGGTTGCGAGCTGGCTTGCGGAGTATGATAGATCCGGACGGCAGGTGACGGCTGCGAAGAGAAGGCAGCCCAGTTTCCTTTGGTAGTCGCGTATGCCGGTGGGTTTGAGTAGAGTAGAGCCTTCTTTGATGTTTCCTGCCATGTAACGGTATGGCGTGGAGATGGCGGTCGGCGTGAGAGCGAAGCGTTTGGCGATGGTGTCGGCGTATTTTGCGGCGCTGAGGTAGATCGCGTCTTCTTCTTCTCGAATGTTGAGGCCGAGGTACTGTGTGACGGTAGATGAGACTGTCAGCGTGAGGTCCTGCTGCAGCTCCCCTTCGAACCAGGTGGTAACGCTGTTGGTTGAGCAGATATAGAGGAGATCGTCTACGTAGACGATTAGCAGGATATAATCTGCGCCTTTCGTGAGCCGGTACATCCCCTGATCGTGGGGTAGTTGCTTGAAACCGATGCGAATGAGGCGAGCGTGCAGGTACTGCTGCCATAGCCGTGGGGCTTGCTTGATGCCGTAGAGCGATTTGAGCAGCTGACAGATGTGGTTAGGTTCTCCGTTGGAGCCGTGCGGTAGCTCGACGAAGATTTCTGCATCCACAGGTGCGTAGAGAAAGGCGTTCGCAACGTCAATTTGTCGCAGTTTCTTTTTCTTCATGGCGGCGATCGCGAGAAGAATCCGCAACGACGTGTGTCGGCTGACCGGGGCGAATGTCTCGGTGAAGTCCGTGCTCTTGGTCGAAGCCACGTACGACCCAGCGCGCCTTGAATTTGTTGATGGTTCCGTCGGCTTTTGTCTTCACACGGAAGACCCATTTCCCGGTGAGAATGGTCTTGTTCCGTGCTACGCCGATAGGGACAATTTTCCACGTGTTGCGCTCCTCTAATGCCTTCAGTTCTCTGTCCATGGCTTCACGCCATTTTTCCTTATGCTCCCCCCCCAGAGCCTGCTGAACTGTTGCAGGCTCCTTAGGAATGGCTGCGCCGTGGACTGCGGTGACGAGTCCAAGTATCTGGAGTCCACTCTGTGTGTAGCGGGGGAGTGTGGTGTCCTCGGGATAGACTGCTTCGTCTCCCGCTTCTGGTGTAGGATTGAAATTTGGTCCTACGCGTTCTGCTTCGTTGGTGTTGACCTGTGCAGGTGTAACGTAACCCTCATCGGCGAGGTCGTAGAAGACGTCGGCGTTGACGCTTTCGCGAGGATTTTCGTCATCCATTGGGACATCCACGGAGCAGTAAGGGAGAGGTCCGGCTTCCTCCGAGGCTCCCTCCACGTTCTGCTCGTCCCAGTCAGCTTCGTCTTCTGCCGAGGCGAAGGCTCGATCTCGACGAAATCCACTGGTGAGTTCTCGCTGTTCTGTTAGATTGGCTTGGTAGGAGTCAAGGGTGAGTCGCTCGTAGAAAATGACATCACGTGCTGCCACTGTTTCTTTTGTCTCGACGGCGAAAATCTTCCATGCGTTGTAGTGTTTTTTTATGCCCAAGTGTAGTCCCCACTGTGCGCGTTGGGAGAATCGGCCGGCTCGTGCAGCTGGGGGTCGGTACTGTACCATGCAGCCGAAAACTCGTAACATTTTTGTGCTGCCCAATTTTCCTGTCCACAGCAGGTGCGGTGATGCGTTGTTCGGGAGCGACGATGAGGAGAGCAAGTTGTGCAGCATGACAGCGTGGTCCATCGCCTCAGGCCACTGGTGGGTGGGTAGCCGCATGCCACGTAGCAGTTTGCGCATGGTGTTTTGCAAGGTCCTGTTCATCCTTTCTGCTACACCTTGCTGTTGGTGGGCGTAGGGGAGAGAGATGAGTCTCTTGATTCCTCTTTCCGCCAAGTACTGCTTGAACCTTTGTGAGGTGTATTCTCCTCCCCCGTCTGACTGAAAACTCTTTAGCTTGACGCCCGATTCCCTTTCTGCTACGGGGAGCCACGCGACGAAGGCTTCGAAGGCCATGTCGCGGCTTGGAAGGTTGAGATGCCAGACGTATCGAGTGGCGGCGTCGATGAAGGTGATGGTGTAATTGTAGGCTCCTTGTCCTGGTGCGCGATTGTACAGGATATCGCTGTACACCTTTTCGAGTGGTGCATAAGCGGGTGCACTTGGGTTGTGGTATGGGACGAACGGCTGATGCGGTAAGTCGGCTTCAGGACAGGTGAAGCATGTTCCTCTGACTCGTTGAAGTTCTCTCCCGTCGTGCAGTAGTAGTGAATCTTTGTCGAGCACTCCTGCTCTTATCGTGTTGTTTAATGTTGTGTTGCTTGGGTGTCCCATCCGTGCGTGCCAGATGTCTTCGCTGGCGCGGTGCCCGGGTGAGTGTCGGTACATGTCAGAGTTGGAGTAGAGGCTGGTGGTGAAATTGGCGCTTCGGTGGACTTCTCGTTGAGTTGGAGCTAGCTGCTGTGCTGGTGTCGGTGGTGAATCAGTGATAAGGATTGGTGCCGTTGAAGGACCAGCGATTGGTGTCGATGTTGCCGCTGCTGCTGTCGATGTTGTTTCTGCTGCTGCCAATGTTGTCTTTGTTGCTGGCGATATTGTCTCTGCTGCTGCCGATGGTATCTCTGCTGCTGCCGATGTTGTCTCTGCTGCTGCCAATTGTTGAATTGTTGCTAACGCTCTTGTTCGTTCTGTCTCAGGTATTGTATGAGAGTGCCAGAAACCACCGGGGCTGAAGTCTGGGTCAAGATCTAGGGGATGTGTCCAAGGAGCAAAGCTGACGATGCCGTCGCTGTCGGCGGTGCCAAGATCTGGAACGAAATCGAGAACGAAGACATTATTTTTCAGGACTGCTTTTCCGATGTAGAGGCCGCCCTTCCCGTGGTACAGCTTGAACTCTTGAGCGGTGCTGTCTGCTTCGAGGTGAATGCCTTTTGTCATTAACTGACTGACGCTCAGTAAGTTGTAGCCGAGGCTCTCTGCGATTAAAATCTTGGTCATCTGTAGAATGACATTTGTTTCTCGTGACTGAAGTTGTACCACGCCTTGTCGTCGTGTGCGCAGGTTCTGATTGTTGGCGACAGTGATGACTACTTCGTGTTGAAGTTGATACTCTTGCTGCACGAAGCGTCTTGAGGAGCACATATGCTGTCCGCAGCAACTGTCCAAGAACCAAGTGTCTTTCCCAGATGGCTCGCTTTGTGCGATGGCTGCGTACGTTGGGTTCGGTTGAAGTGACTCGCGGCGGGGCGTGCTGTTGTCGAGCTGTTCTTCCGGTGAGTAATGTGGCGGTGATTCAGTGACACAGGAGTCGGTCAATTTTGCCATGCAACTGACGATGTTCCTTGCTCCTTGTGCAGGTTGTCCCGTTGGTGTCGTTGAAGCTTGAACCTGGGTCGTGGGATTCGCTTGCGTTGAGGCAACTTGGCTGCTTGAAGGTCGAAGCTGCCGCTGCGGTGGTGTTGACTGGTGTCGATTCGGGCAGTGCGTGCGCGGGTGCCCTGACGTCTTACAGATGTGGCAGAACGGAGGTACGGGTTTTGGTTGTTGTCGGTTGTTGTTGTTGCTGTAGCGTCGCTGAGTGTGGAACGCGAATTCCGGTACTGATGTCTTTCTCTTGTGTCGTTCTTCTTGCAGGTCCATGTCTTGCTGCTCGGCGTGGATTTCGGCGCAGAGCGCTGCTTCGGAAATTCTTTCGTGGGCTCGGAGAATGGCCTTTGTGGCGCGCCATTGAGGACCGAGACCGCCGATGATGACTGTCACGAAGGCGTCTTCAGATATCGACCCTCCGCATCGAAGAAGCTTGTCGCGCAGTTTGCGACAGCGGCTCATATATGTCATTCCCTTCTCGCCTGGTCTCATTTCGACCGTTGTCAATTGTGTCATTAACCGACTTTGGTTGACGCTGTCTGTTGCTTGATACAGGTTCTTCAAGTGGCTGTATGCGAGCTCCGCGGAGTTGCCGTAACCCCGGTAAGACCGTATATTCTGCTGCTGAGTCGGTGTGATGTTTCTCAGTAGAATCGTGTACGCCATCATTGACTGATAGGTGTACTGCTGCTTCTCGTACTGTGTGCCGTTCGTTGGGTATGGCAGGGACCCGTCGAAGAAGCCAAGTATCTGCGCGCCTTCCATCATCAACTCGAATTCGAACGACCAGGTGAAGAAGTCCTTTCCGTCGAAGGGCCTTGATGTCTGCAGCTTTAGAACGTGCGCGAACTGCGACTGAACTTGCAGTGCGTCCAGTGGTCTTTCTTGTCCAGGTGAGGGCTGCGGGTGCGGCATGAAGCTGATGGAGCCGCGCTCGTACGGAGCAAAGGTAGGCTGCTGCTGTTGATTTCCGCGCGCGTATGATGAGCCATCGAGGCTCATCGGAGTCACGTCGTTGTTGTTGTTGCTTGATTGCGCAGGTCCCGATTGTTGGTGTTGCTCGTAGAAGGACATGAAGGAGAAAAACTTCTCCATCATGCTCTGGTCGAAGCTGGCAGGTTGACTTGCTGAAGGTGCTGCTGGTCTTGTTGCCGTGCCCTCCTCTGTCTGAAGGCCATAGGCAGGAGGTGGAGTAGGAGTAGTACCCTGGGAGCCGTTAGAAGAGCTCCTCTCTTTTTGTGTTGCCATGTCTTGTGATGACTTGATAGTAGTTGAGTTTCCCTTGTGAGCTCTCATACCATGTTGGGCTGAGACAGCCCTTAGGATCTTTTGCAAGGGTAAACTCTGGGTAGAGATGATGTAATAGCGGAAGCGTTTAATGAAGAAATCTTGAACCACCTTGCGCTGGTATGTGAGGGCAAAGTAAGTTAATTAAAGCAAGGAGATACAAGCATTTATATAGGGATACAAGGAATATGAAGAGATATAGTTATAACTGCATCGCTGTTGCTGTTGCGGTTCGATACAGTTGCGACGCGGGCAACTTCTCTGTAGCGAAAGAGTTGTGTGTCCTTGCTGTCACGCTGTACTTGTCAGGTCAAAGGTCGCTGACCTTTAACTTAAGCTTAACCTCTGTTACGATTAGTAACATTTAATTGTTACTGAGCACTCCTCACCGCAGCAAAGAGAAGCACGCAGTATCGAAGCAAGAAAGCGAACCGTCAGACGGTTGGAGTTTGACTCGAAGTGTCAGACAGTTGGGGCGCATCTGGACCGTCGGAAGCAGACGGCATCGGACAGCTGCAGGCAGGATGGTTTTGGCGGGAACAGTTACGAAACTGTACGCGCCGCACGGTTGAGAATGCGTTTGAATAAGGGAATGTACCCCTTATAGTACATGGCTAGCTAGGTCGTTTCGTCTTCCCTGTACTCATATTTATACTTGCTGTATTTGCATGTTTTAATTATCTCAAGCATTTTACATCCACTCTGCTATTGAGGTCACGGGTCCACCAACTACATTTCCCTGTGTGCGAACCTTCCCGAGTAGATCCTGGTAAGCGATCATTCTCTGATCGTAGCATGGTATGAGAGCGGCTCGGGAATCCTTCGCAACACCACTCCCGAAAATTGCGACACTCGGAAAGTGGCGACCGGCACACGCTCGCGTGTGAGAATGGCCGGAGGATCTGGTGGTCAGACTAATCTGACGGCTGAAGCGCGCACCAATCCGGCTGCGACAAGCGAGGAAACGACTACGATCGGCACCGAAGTCCTCGCACAACTTCTTCAGCGACTCACCAGTCTGGAGCAAGGGCTCCAAACATTGCGGAACGGCGATGCGGGAACATCCTCGCAACCATCCCAACCGGGCCCAACTGGGCAGAACGCCGTCCCGCAAACCTTCTCCCTCGACACAAATGGCTCAACCCCCAAGGCTCCCCGTCCCAGTGAAGAAGCAATTCTCTCCGCTCAATCAAAGTTTCTGAGCATATCAAAAATAAAGACAAGTTCCAGCTTTGACGGCAAAGACTTCTATACCTGGAGCTTCGAATTGGAGCTCCTGCTGCAGAACGCCCAAATCTTCCATTACTTCGACGGGAGCTACGCCGAGCCTGCCGAGGACACCGACGACGCCAAGGCGAGGTATTACAACGAATCACTGATGGCGTACGGGGTGCTCCTGCGGAACATGTCCCCGGCGGAGCAGCTCAACATTCGTTCGTACAAAACGACAGCTGCTCCAGCCCTCAACGCCTGGCGACATCTGACAGGAGTGTATCAGCCCAAGGACTCTGTCTCCTCGAGCCGACTGCTCCAGGAACTCCTGGAAACCAAGATGACCTCAGGGGAGAAGGTCAACACTTACCTTAACCGCTGTCGGAGCCTTCGCGATCAAATCGTGAAGTTGGGAAGCACGATATCTGAAGAAATCTTCGTTAACATCGTACTTCAAGGGCTCGGCCCAGAGTGGCGGCCCTGCAAGGCGCTTCTCCGACAGCAGGGGGTCATCTCGGAGGCCGCCCTCTGCGCCGCCCTTCTCGTCGAACAAAGGGATATGGATCAGCAGCGACCAGCGCCGCGACGAGAAAGAGAACGGATCGCCTTCTACGCCGACAACAACGAAGAGCGACGTCCGAGGCGCCTCTACTGCAAAATTTGCAGGACTTTCGGGCACCTGGCGGATCAATGCAAATACCGATCTCGCCCTCGCCAGACCAATCCGAGCACCTGGTCCGGCCGACAAGACGCACGAGGCGACGTGCGTCCAGCCCAGGGGTATCAACCCCAACCCGCGCGCAACCTGAACCCCGCGGTTCAGCATCAGCAGCAGCAGCCGCCACCGACTGCCACAGTACGCAATGTCATGAGCAACATGGCCATGACAGGCGAGTCACGTCGTCGCCGCGTGCGCTCACCATCACCTGAGCCAGCACCGCATCCCATTGGCGCGTTCTCTAACAACAACCCATTCAGTCCGCGCCACGACTTCACCGACGACGACGACCAGGACTGGAATCTCCCAGTCCCGCTGCTTGAGAGTCCCCCGCACGTACCTGACATGCGGGTGGCGCCACTTGATTGGCTCTCGCGCGAGCAATTCCTGAAGTTCGACACTCCGCACATCGTCACGCCGCGACTGGCGCTACTCGTACGTGACGACAACAAGCGCAACAACACCTGGTACTTGGACAGCTGCTGCGGCCAGCATATGGTGGGCTCCGAGCGTTACATATCCAACGCCGTCCCCACCCCTACCGTCACTCACGTCACTGTGGCGAACAACACGCGCCTGCGCGCAAGCGCGCAAGGCATCGTTGTGCTCAAAGCACGCGGAAGCCGCACGCACATCACGCTCAACGATGTGCTGATCGTCCAGAACCTGCGCTTCAACCTCCTGTCCGCCGCACAGCTCATGGATTGCGGCGTAGAACTCAGCACAGATCGCGCGACGCGCGACATTCTGCTGCACTACGAGGCGCGCAACTTCCCCCGCAGGCAGATCGGACGAGCACACTCCGAAAATGGAGTGTACATCCTGGATTTCGATATTCCCGACTGCAGCGGCGACTCGCACGAGCTGATTGACCTCGTGCCACTGCGATTCGAACACATCCACCGCAGGGACTGGAAGCAGCCTAACGGCAGGCCGTGGGTGCCGCATCATCCCCACCCACGCGAAACGGCACTTCACAACCCCGATCCAGATGGAATCTGCAGGGATTGTCACACGCCGACGACCTCAACAAGCGCGATTGCAGGCCGCGGACTCGCCGCCATCGCGGAAGCAGAGCGCAACGCGCCCCCCGAGGAAGGGATGTCGCAGCTCGAACTCGAAGTCACCACGCATAACGTGTTCGGCACGCCTGAGCACCCCCTCACAGGTCCCCCTTCTCAACATCTTCGAGGGATGCTTCGTGGAACTGGTGTCGGCACCTTCGATGCGCGTGGCGTGCCACGCCCCTACACCAGCGAGGATTTTCTGCAGATTTACCCACATTGGCGCGACCCCACGGCAAAACTCACCGTGGAACAGGAGGAAGAACTGGCGCGCCGCGAAGCCGAGGAGCTTCGCCAACAAAGCCTCACCGAGGCACGCGGAACGTTCGCTTGCGCCGCATGGGGCGCCGAAGCTGAAGAAAGCGCCACCAATGAAGGGGGGTGGGGAAGCGTCGGCGGACGGCGAACGGCTGAGGCTGGCGACTGGGGCAACACCGGCGGAACCTGGGCAACCGCAACCGGCGGATGGGGCGCCGCATCTGGCGCCGACACGAGTGGCTGGGGCACCCCTACTAGAGGCTGGGGGACTTCCCGCGAAGACCAAAGGGGGGGAGAAGAAGAAGCTGGAGAGTCTGCAGTTGTTCCCCTCGGTCGTCCCCCACGCCATGTCCCACTCGCGTTACCTCCTCCTGATAACCCACCGCGCCGCGATCCATGGGACACCATCGCCTGGGGCAACGAGCCGTCAACCCCGCGTCGCACCGCTTACGGACCGGCTCCCGAACCACGCGAACCAACCCTCGTCCCTGGAACCATCCCTGGGACCAACATCCCGCTCTCTGAAATTCGTGACAGAGAATTCCTGGCGCTGATGCTCACCACCGCGACAGAAGAAGAAGAAGCAGCGGAACCTGCTCCTGTACCCGACGAAGACCCTGAGGAAGCACGCGCGCGCTATATGCGCACCTCCGGCTTTCGCGCTGATGATGCACTCTGGCACCAGCGCCTCGGACATCCTTCTCGCGCAACGCTGAAAAATTGTATCGACGCAGGTGTCTTCGCTCCTGGCGCACTCCTGCGCCCTGATGGCTCCGAAGTGAGAGGCGCAACGCATCCGCGCAATTGCACAGTCTGCCCCGAAGCTGCGCTGAGCCACCAACCGTTCCCGCTGCTCGAACCTGGGACGAACCGCTACCCCAAACTGCACAAGGTGTACAGCGATTTCCTGAACGTAGGGCATTGCGGAGTCGAGGACGAGCTATACACTCTTACCTTCATTGACGCTGGAACACGCTACGTGTGGGTCGTGAACGTGGAGACGCGCGACAGAGCCTACGAGGTGTTTCGGCTCTGGCTAGCGCATGCGGAGCGGCAATCTGGAAAGAAGCTAAAGATCTGGCAATCTGACGGCGCAGCAGAGTTCAGGAGCAACCAGATGCAAACTTACCTGGCGCAAAAGGGGATCGAGCATCACATCTCTCTCCCCTACGCACATCAGCAGCAAGGCGTAGCGGAGCGAACGAATCGCACACTGATGACGAAGGTGCGGGCGCTGATGAAGCAGTCGAAGCTGCCGCCGATCTACTGGACCTACGCAATGCACCACGCTGTACGGGTGCACAACCTGCTTTCAACCACCGCAATTACTGGTAACCTGTCCCCGCACGTCAAGTGGACTGGGACAAAGGGGGACACATCGATGCTGCGCGTATGGGGGTGTATGGTCCAATACCGCCCACCGACCTCAACCATCGGCAAGTTCGCCAGCCGCGCGCGTTGGGGGATCCACCTCGGCATCAGTCACGAGTACAAGGCATGGATCGTGCTGGACCTCCTCACTAAAAAAAAACCACTCACGCTCGCGACGTAATTTTCTACGAGCGTCTCTTCCTCGACCAGTTCCGCGACGACGAGCAGAGGAATGCAGATCGCGTTTACGCGAACAACGGCCACAGCTACGCAACGCCCGAAGACGAAGCCGCTGCAGCACTTCTAGAGCAGGACACCAGGGCCGAATTCACTTGGGAAGATCGGCGCAGCAGCGACAACGACGATGATTCCTCAGGAGGAGGAATAGGCGGAACGGGCGGAAGCGGCGGAGGCGCAACACCATCAGCACCACCTGAACCTGAGAGCGACGATGATGACGTGCAGGAAGTCGTCCCGCAGCGTCACCACGACAGTACCGTCTCAGGACTACAACTGCTCGGACTTCACACCATGGGATCGATTTCGACCAGACATTCGCCCCCGTCAGTCGCCACACCTCCGTCCGCATCTTGCTCGCTATCGCAGCTGCAAGGCACCTACCACTCCGCCAGATCGATGTTAAAAACGCGTTCCTATACGCGTTAGTGGACGCTGTGATTTACGTGGAGCAGCCACACACCTATGGCGAAGGTGACTCGCGCGTATGTCAGCTGCGCAAGTCACTGTACGGCATCAAGCAGGCTCCGAGGCTGTGGCAGCAGTACTTGCACAACATCCTGCTTGAAATCGGGTTCAAGCAGATGCCCCACGACCTAGGGATGTACCGCCGCGATTTCCGCGGGGAATACATCCTCCTCACGGTCTACGTCGACGACTTGCTCTACACGGGCTCAAACAACGAGCTGCTCGAACAGTTCGAGAAGGCTTTGGCGGGGCGCGTCGACATTACGTGCAACTACGAGGTGAAGCAGTTCCTAGGCCTCAACATCTCCTACGCGCCTGAAGCCATTCATCTGTCAGCAGCTAAGTACGCAGAGGAGTTAGGGAAGCGGTTCAAGATTTCACCCGCACCTCTCTCGACTCCCTACCGAACCCCCGGACCGAACCACAAACCTGACAACAAAGCCCTATCCCCTGCTGGAATTCAGACTTACCAGCAGCAGCTGGGATGCCTCCTCTTCGCCTCTGTCACCTGCAGGCCAGACCTCTCCTACATCGCAAGTCAGCTTGCCCAGTACTCACGGAAACCAACGGCTGAAAATCACCTGGACCTGCAGCGCGCTTTGCAATTTTTCGTTTCAACGCCCAAGATTGGGCTGTGCTACTCAACTGCACCAACCCCATCCTTCAATCTCGTCGGCTATGTGGATGCCGATCATGCAGCAGATCCCGACAATCGACGGTCCAGGACCGGCTTCCTGTTCCGACTCGAACCAACGGGGCCAATCTCCTGGAACTCACAGAAGCAGGAGCTGGTTGCCCTGTCGTCAGCCGAAGCAGAATTCATCGCAGCAACCGCAGCAGTTCGCGAAGGCCTCTACCTACAGGAACTCCTGCAGGAGGCGAAAATTCCAGCTTCGCCAACCTTTCGACTTCACTGCGACAACCAGAGCGCGATTCGCATCGCGAACAAACCTGGTTTCGTCAATCGCACCAAGCACATTGCGCTGCGATATTTCTTCGTGAAGGACGAAGTGGACAAGGGCAAGGTCAACTTGACCTATTGCCCGACCGGTGACATGGCAGCGGACTTCCTCACGAAGCGACTGCCACGCCAGCAGTATCAGCACTGCTCCGAACTCAGCGGCGTGGTCAAGCAGGTCAAATCGAGCTACGGCCAGAAGTAGGGGGGTGTTACGAATAGTAACATTTAATTGTTACTGAGCACTCCTCACCGCAGCAAAGAGAAGCACGCAGTATCGAAGCAAGAAAGCGAACCGTCAGACGGTTGGAGTTTGACTCGAAGTGTCAGACAGTTGGGGCGCATCTGGACCGTCGGAAGCAGACGGCATCGGACAGCTGCAGGCAGGATGGTTTCGGCGGGAACAGTTACGAAACTGTACGCGCCGCACGGTTGAGAATGCGTTTGAATAAGGGAATGTACCCCTTAGAGTACATGGCTAGCTAGGTCGTTTCGTCTTCCCTGTACTCATATTTATACTTGCTGTATTTGCATGTTTTAATTATCTCAAGCATTTTACATTCACTCTGCTATTGAGGTCACGGGCCCACCAACTACATTTCCCTGTGTGCGAACCTTCCCGAGTAGATCCTGGTAAGCGATCATTCTCTGATCGTAGCAACCTCCAACAGTTACTTTCAACCTCCGAGGGTTGACTCGCCGGTGTTTCGTTATGTTTCGCTTCGCTTCTAACTTGGTGTTTCGACACGACAGAAGCGCGTTAAATCAATTGTTTCCAACATTGATCTGACGGTTGCTGGTGTCGCTTCGACTTTTCTAACGCCTCGACTTCGTACTCGGTAGCATACAGGAATGCCTTCTCATTAAATTCCATATCGTAACAGTGTAATAGCTTCTTTACTTTCATTTAACCTCGTTCAGGAAATGATTATGTTGCAAGGCACCACTGAAATCACCCAAACTACGCATCCAGTTCTAGTAGAGTTTGTATCTGGTGTATACGCCAAACAGTAAAATAATGAATCTCACATGCTACTATTTATCAGTGTCACAGAATTCTCGAGGCTTTATTTTTGCTCCTCTACATGATCAGGTTCCCGTCACTACCACGGCAACCGCCACTAAAGGAATTACCCTGACTGCTCTCATTCCCTGCCCTCACCGTCTCGCCGTCCCGTTCGTCTGCAGTAGCGCGCGATTACAGATTTCTTTTCGCCCGCCTGCACGCGTCGAGACTCGCAATGGCGGACGCCACTGTAGGCGCCGTGATTCAAGGCGCGTACAGAGCAGCAACGGGCGTCGCGTCGCCATTGGTGGCGATGGGCCTGTGGCAGCGCGCCTTGCTGGGATTGGACGGCGCGGGGAGCAGGTGGCGGGAACAACTGGGCGTACCTTCAGCGAAGCGACCGGATGGGCCGCTGTTATGGTTCCACGCTGTTTCTGTGGGTAGGCTCCTAGTAGACCGCAGACCGCTCCTAAACCAGTTTCTTATACAATGAACCTGAACCTACGACTCGACTCGACGCGTTCTCGTTCCCCTTCTCGGGCTGCCTTGTCCTCGCTCGCCCTTTCGCAGTGCCTTCCTGCCCCTCCCACCCGCTTCTCTCAACCTCTTATGCCCCGCCCGCCATTCCCCCGCGCACTACCCCCACCGCTCCCCCTCACAGGCGAGAGCGCGATCGCGATTCCGCTGGTGCGCAAGTGCATGCAGCAGCGGCCGCGCGTCAAAGTGCTCTTCACCACCCGCAACGCCCTCGCACTGTATGTGCTGCTAGCCCTCCCCGTCCCCCTCGCCCTCGCCCTCGCCCCCACCCCCACCCCACCCTCCTCCCCCCTCTTCCCCTCTCTCGCGTTTCCTCGTGTGCCCGTATGACTGCTCCTCGTGTGCCCGTATGACTGCTCCTCGTGTGCCCGTATGACTGCTCCTCGTGTGCCCGTATGACTGCTCCTCGTGTGCCCGTATGACTGCTCCTCGTGTGCCCGTATGACTGCTCCTCGTGTGCCCGTATGACTGCTCCTCGTGTGCCCGTATGACTGCTCCTCGTGTGCCCGTATGACTGCTCCTCGTGTGCCCGTATGACTGCTCCTCGTGTGCCCGTATGACTGCTCCTCGTGTGCCCGTATGACTGCTCCTCGTGTGCCCGTATGACTGCTCCTCGTGTGCCCGTATGACTGCTCCTCGTGTGCCCGTATGACTGCTCCTCGTGTGCCCGTATGACTGCTCCTCGTGTGCCCGTATGACTGCTCCTCGTGTGCCCGTATGACTGCTCCTCGTGTGCCCGTATGACTGCTCCTCGTGTGCCCGTATGACTGCTCCTCGTGTGCCCGTATGACTGCTCCTCGTGTGCCCGTATGACTGCTCCTCGTGTGCCCTTATGACTGCTCCTCGTGTGCCCGTATGACTGCTCCTCGTGTGCCCGTATGACTGCTCCTCGTGTGCCCGTATGACTGCTCCTCGTGTGCCCGTATGACTGCTCCTCGTGTGCCCGTATGACTGCTCCTCGTGTGCCCGTATGACTGCTCCTCGTGTGCCCGTATGACTGCTCCTCGTGTGCCCGTATGACTGCTCCTCGTGTGCCCGTATGACTGCTCCTCGTGTGCCCGTATGACTGCTCCTCGTGTGCCCGTATGACTGCTCCTCGTGTGCCCGTATGACTGCTCCTCGTGTGCCCGTATGACTGCTCCTCGTGTGCCCGTATGACTGCTCCTCGTGTGCCCGTATGACTGCTCCTCGTGTGCCCGTATGACTGCTCCTCGTGTGCCCGTATGACTGCTCCTCGTGTGCCCGTATGACTGCTCCTCGTGTGCCCGTATGACTGCTCCTCGTGTGCCCGTATGACTGCTCCTCGTGTGCCCGTATGACTGCTCCTCGTGTGCCCGTATGACTGCTCCTCGTGTGCCCGTATGACTGCTCCTCGTGTGCCCGTATGACTGCTCCTCGTGTGCCCGTATGACTGCTCCTCGTGTGCCCGTATGACTGCTCCTCGTGTGCCCGTATGACTGCTCCTCGTGTGCCCGTATGACTGCTCCTCGTGTGCCCGTATGACTGCTCCTCGTGTGCCCGTATGACTGCTCCTCGTGTGCCCGTATGACTGCTCCTCGTGTGCCCGTATGACTGCTCCTCGTGTGCCCGTATGACTGCTCCTCGTGTGCCCGTATGACTGCTCCTCGTGTGCCCGTATGACTGCTCCTCGTGTGCCCGTATGACTGCTCCTCGTGTGCCCGTATGACTGCTCCTCGTGTGCCCGTATGACTGCTCCTCGTGTGCCCGTATGACTGCTCCTCGTGTGCCCGTATGACTGCTCCTCGTGTGCCCGTATGACTGCTCCTCGTGTGCCCGTATGACTGCTCCTCGTGCGCCCGTATGACTGCTCCTCGTGTGCCCGTATGACTGCTCCTCGTGTGCCCGTATGACTGCTCCTCGTGTGCCCGTATGACTGCTCCTCGTGTGCCCGTATGACTGCTCCTCGTGTGCCCGTATGACTGCTCCTCGTGTGCCCGTATGACTGCTCCTCGTGTGCCCGTATGACTGCTCCTCGTGTGCCCGTATGACTGCTCCTCGTGTGCCCGTATGACTGCTCCTCGTGTGCCCGTATGACTGCTCCTCGTGTGCCCGTATGACTGCTCCTCGTGTGCCCGTATGACTGCTCCTCGTGTGCCCGTATGACTGCTCCTCGTGTGCCCGTATGACTGCTCCTCGTGTGCCCGTATGACTGCTCCTCGTGTGCCCGTATGACTGCTCCTCGTGTGCCCGTATGACTGCTCCTCGTGTGCCCGTATGACTGCTCCTCGTGTCTGATCCTCTAACACTCTTGCTCCTCCCCCACTCGACCAAATCCTGTTTTCATCTCCCGTCGCCCCTCCCTGCTCCCCTCCCCTGCGCCCCTCCCCTGCTACTCCTCCCCTCAACCACACGGCAGGTCCGTTGTCTCTAAAGCCTTTTCCAAGACGCATGTCATATGCCAGGTGTGCCACGAGTCAGATGTGTCCCATGCCACATCACATGTGCCGCGTGCCACGTACGCCACATGCCACGTGTGCCACATGCCACGTGTGCCACACCACACCACGTGTGCCACATGCCAGGCATGCAGGAGGTTGAAAAGCACATGCCATGCATATCTGCTGCAACACCCTTCTTATGCTGTACACCAGTCATACTCACAACGCATCTCCTTCTGCCTCGCCTCTCATTGTCCCCCTCTTCCATTCTTCTACTCCCATCCCTCGCCCCTCCTCATCGCTCCTCCTCCTCGCGCCTCCCCCTCGCCCCTCCCCCTCGCCTTCCCCCTCGCCCCTCCCCCTCTCCCCGCCCCGCTCATGCTTGCTCTGCCCCCCCCGGCGAGCAGCTAGCGCCAGTGGACGCGCCAGCAGCGGTGGAGCGATTCCTCGCGCACTGGCAGCCCAACGCGGCAGTGTTCATGGAGCAAGAGCTCTGGCCCAACCTCCTGCTCTCGCCCTCGCTGCTCAAAGTACGCCCTCCCTCGCTCCTGCTCTGCTCCAACTGTCAATTGAGGGCAGCAGCAGCAGCAGCAGCAGCAGCAGCCGTTGCACAAGTTGGAAAACCTGCCGCTCCTCTCAATCGTTGGGGCATGTCACTGGAGGGCCGTTGTGCACCGACAGCCCCCATCAGCAGTTTTCCTGTCCCTGTGTGTCCCCTTGTGCCGCTGGCCCTTGCCTTGCCGCCATCACATGCAGGTGCCCATTGCGTTGCTCAACGCGCGCATGACCCAATCAACGTTTGACAGGTGGCATGCCATGGATGGGCTCTTCCTCCCTCTCGTCTCCGCTATGATTGGTCGCTTCGCCCTCATCACCACCACTGTACGCACCTGGGAGTCGACACGTACGACCCTTGGGCATTGATATAAGCGGCATTTCATGTGCCTTAAGCATTGACATAAGTGTCCCCTCATGTGTGGGTGCAAGCATCGTGTGCCCCTCCTGCCTTCCACTCGTACGCACCTCACGTCCTTGCTTCATGCCCATGCCTTGTCACCGCACATCCCCATATCGTCCTGCTTTCCCGCCTCCATGCCTCGCATCTGCTGTTTCACCCGCCCTCGCTTCTTCAATCCACTTCTGTTGCCATCTCCCTCCTTTCCCGCCCTTTCCTCCTCCTCTCCGCCCCTGGGCGCGTGCGTGCAGAGCACGGAGCAGGGGCTGCGGTATCAGCGGCTGGGTGCCAACCCCATGCTCACACGCTACACCGGCAACCTCAAGTTCGGTACGTGCCAGGCTGCCAGGGCCCAGGCTGCTTCAATGCTTCTCATGCACTGCTGCTGCTGCCATGCTGCAATGCTGCTGCTGCTGGGTCTTGCCGGGTGCGGTCGTTTGCAGGAGTGGTTGTGTGAGGTGCTGTTGAATGGTTGCATGCATGCGTGTACGCACGGGAATATGGCGGTGGGGTTTCTTGCCACTCGCTCCCACCCTTTTCTCTCTCCATCCTCTCCTGTGTTCGCTCAGCAGCATTTTGCAATCCATCACCCTGCTCTTGCTCTTCCTCTTCGTTTGCACAAGCCGTGGCAAGCCATGAGTATTCTTTCCTGATCTCAAAGCACATTATTCCTGCGACACAGCTCTCTCCTTTCCATTCCATGCCCCCTCTGCCACTAGCAGCAGCAGAGCCATGCCAACACAGCGCACCTGCATAGCATTGCCTGCCTCTAAGCTCGAGCATGCTCTCCTATGCTATTTAAAACCGTGCTGAACCGCTCTCCACCCCTTGCAGCGACCATGAGCAGCCACAGCAGCAGCAGGAGCAGCAGGGAGGGGGAGGCGGAGAGCGGGGGTGCAAGAGGAGGGGCGAGGGCGAGGGGAGAGAAGGAGGAGGAGGTGAGGCGTGTGGTGCGAGGGCGGCGGGTGTGGCTGGCTGCCAGCACACACGCGGGCGAGGAGGAAGGTGAGAGCGGGGTGCGTTGAGACATCTCAAACGCCAGAGAGCGGCGGAGGCGGGGCGGGGTGAACGTGTGCCCCTTTGAACCTCTTCTTTCCCTCAGATCTATCTCCTAACCCCACCCTTCTTCCGCTCATGGATTTTCCTTTTCATTCCCCAAGGGCTCACTCTTCCCCTCTCCCCTATCATCAGCTCCATTTCCCTCATGGTTCCCACTGCCCCCCGCCCATTTCCCCCCCGCCCATTTTCCCCCTGCCCATTTCCCCCCCAGCCATCCTGCGTGTGCATCGCAATCTGAAGCACCGAGTGGCGGGGCTGCTCACCATCATCGTGCCGCGCGACCCGGGCAGAGGGGCGGCCATTGGCAAGGTAAGGAGGGGCCATTCGGTCTTTTCATGAAGGTGTGTTCATGAAAAGAGCGAATGGCCCCTCATAAGCAGCTTGTCTGCCATTCTTTATACCCTCCTTCTAATCCACACTCTCCGCCCTCCTCTCCACACCCTCTGCACTCTCCTCCTGCTGCTTCATTCTTTTCTGCTCACCCGCTCACCTCCTCACCCCAACCCGCCATTGGTCTTCTTCTCTTCTCCCACCATCTGCAGTGGAAAATGACAGCAGCGTTTCTCAAGCACAAGGCAGTGATAGCTCCTGGTGCTTGCAACCTCCTATATCCACCCGCCCCTGTTGCACCCCCTCCTTTCCCCGTCTCCTTCCCGCCTCTGTCCCTTCCCCAGTTTCTGGCATCGCAGCTGCACCACCCGCCACCACTGCAGCCGGGGATGACAGCAGAGGAGGCGCGGGCCAAGCCGGTGAGAGTGGCTGTGCGCTCCCAGGGGCAGGCCGTGACCAGCGACACTGACTTCTATATTGCTGACACCATTGGTGCGTGGGGATAACATTGGGGTATGTGCTGACACCAACGGTATGTGTGCTGTTGCGATTGCTGTGTGGTGATGCCATTGGGGTATGTGGCTAGTACCGTGACACTCATTTGAAGCATCTGCCCTTCGTGGAGCACCAGGTTTGTTGTTCATGCTGTAATATCTGGGAAGGATGCACTTAATCACTGCCTGCATATTCACCACACTCTACACCATACATCTTCTTGCATCTTCCCCCACACACCCTTGTGTGTGCATACATCTTCTTGCATGTGTGCATGTGAGCAGGCGAGTTGACGCTGCTCTACTCCATCATCCCACTTGCCTTCGTGGGGGGATCCCTGCTGCCCGGTCTGGGCGGCCACAACATCGCTGAGCCTGCCGTCTCCTCCTGTGCCGTCCTCACTGGTGGGTTCTTTCGCTGCAGCTGTATGATGTGCTGCAGCTGTATGATGTGCTGCAGCTGTACTAAGAAATTATTTTACGTGCTACGTTTCTATATCGTGCTAAATTGTAATTTCTTATATCATGTTGCCTAACGCTCATGTTGCTTGTTGACTTTCTGGTGACACTGTTGGACATTAATCTACACTTGTCGTGGTCACATCTGGTACTCATGAGCACCCAGATGTTCCAGTTGAGTTCCACATCTGGGTGCGCATGTTGGTCCCTCCCAGCTCTGTTTCCTCTGCAGTGCTGCAGCCTCGTTTAAATCAACGGACGTCATCCCCCTCTCTCTCCCTCACCCCACAATGTCCTCAGGCCCCCACCTGGGTCACTTCGCCTCTGTGCTGCAGCAGCTGCAGCAAGTGGCGCCCCTCTCTGTGTGGCAGGTATGCCGCCCCTCTGTGTGTTTGTTTGTTATGGCGGAGTGAGTGTGAGAAGGTAGACAGCGTTTTTTGGTGGAGCATTCAGTTATGCGACCGAGGGTTTTATGTTTTTTTTTTTTTTCACCTTATGCATGGGAACCAATCCCGGTCCGCCAGGTGGCGGACGAGCACGAGTTACAGACGGCAGTGCATCAGCTACTGACCAACGAGGCGCAGCTGAACGCACGGCGCATAGCAGCGCAGCGAGCAGCAGCGTCGGGCACGGAGGGCGTGGTGGACGAGGTGTGGGAGGCGCTCGACTTCGCCGTGCTGCAGCGCATGACCCTCCCCGCCATTGCCGCAGCAGCCAGCAACCGAGCGGCGGCAGCAGCAGCGCTGGAGCTGAGGGAAGACGGGCCGGATGCAGAGCTCACAGGGGTGCTGCAGGCTCGCCTGGACCGCATCGAGTCGTTTCCCTCAGCCGCAGGCGCCATGCACGGTGCCGCGGTGGATGGGGCGCCCTTGCTGTCTCCTGGTGGTGTGGGTCATAATGGAGGTGCGGGAGGAGCGTGTGGTGTTATCAGCCCGCGGGGGCAAGTGGCGAGGGACGGACGGAGTGGTGCTACTGGGTCGGGGTCTGCAGCTGTGTTCAAGGGTGGTAGCAGTGGGAAGCTGGCTGTGGATGGGGCCGGCAGCGCAATGGGTTCGACGTGGTCGAGCAGGATAGAGAGCGGTGGTCCAAATGATGAGCTGGCAGGGCGGCTTCGAGCTCGGATCGATAAGATTGAGACGGGGCCGAAATGTGATGATCTGAATGCTCACAAGTGACATATTTTCTCTGGCTTCCATTAAATATTTTCTCACAAGTAATATGCCTGTCAGTGTAGATGCTTCTGTATAAGTAGTAAATTTACTTTCTTCTACCTAGCGTACTCTGATTTTTGGAGTACCCGTAAGCCCCCGGATAGAAGCGCAGGCCTCGGATAAGCGCCGGCGCTTATAAAAGGATGAGGGCGCTTATATCCGGTCCTCGATTATAAGCGCACCCCTTAAAAAATTCTGATTTATTATAAGCGCATGTCTATTTTTTAATCTGAAAATCAGTCGAAACGCAGAAACGAATTTCTCTTTACCAGGGAATCGAAGTACAGGTCCACTTTCCCACTCACATCACACTTGCTGCGCGTCTAGTCAGCACTTGCTGTCGCTTAGTCAGCATGTGTTGGCAGGGAATACATCCCTGCTACCGTAAGTTGCGCGAGAATCAGATTCGCGACCCCAGATATATTCGACTCGATTACAATTGGCAGAACAAGGTGTACAGATTGGTGTAAAACAAATATAAACTTGCTTTGCCATTTTATAAGCGCCGGCTCTTATAAAATTCCTCAATTATAAGCGCACCCCCTAAAAAACAGTGTTTTTTTATACCCCCAGGGGCGCTTCTATCCGGGGGCCCCTGGTAGTGTGTCAAGGCCCTCCAAGAGCTTGCCAAGCCTGGCCACGTAGCTTGATGTTCTGCCATGCTACAAGTTGCCTCCAAGCCACATGCCACAATGTCACTTGCCACAATGTCACTTGCCACTGTGTCACATGTCGCTATGCCACCAGCTGCTTCAGAACATCCTGACATGCACCATGCTGCCATGGCACATGCTCCCAATTCCACATTCTGCTGCCATCATACCATCTGCTACATGTCTGTGCCCATTGAACATGCTGCCATGCCACATGCGCCGGTGCAACATGTGACCATGCCAACGTATGCTGCTACGGTACGGTACATGTTGCTACATGCCACATGCCAACATCCTACATCCACATGATTCCATTCCATGCTCAGTTTTTTCTTTCTTCCACGAGCGTCATCCTTGTTTGACTGAAAAGGCTTGACATGCTTGCATGTTAGCCTAGAAGTGTGTACACGTCAAAACATATGCAGCGCATCAAATCGCGTTGATAACATCAGTCACACCATACCATTTTCGATACGGTACGAATTGAGTTCAAGCATTCTCATTACTTCAAATGATTTACCATATCAAAATTACAACATGCAACAACACATAAATGTCAAACTATATGCATGCTATATTTGTGTAGGCTGTAGTGGAGTAGCCAATATGGGGTACAACCCCTTTAGCATCCATTCCTACCTAGCATTCTCAATATGGTTTCAGAGCAGTAGATCCGTAGGACCGTTTTTTTTGGGTTGCGAAGCAACCCTTTACGATCGATTTTGACAGTTTTTTTTTTTTCATGTCATTTTTTTATTAAAACATGAAAACAAATTTCGTCAGCTACAGTACTACCCTTCCCATTGTGCATGCTGAACAGTTTTGAATATTGGTAGCTATCTTTGTAGTAGTTTTGCGCATAAATGCTATACTGTTTGTATTATACCTTTTACTGTTTGATGTTGTTGTGATAATTGCATGTAATAAATGTTATGAATACTAGTAATGAATTACACGCCACGCATGCTTAAATGGATGTAATGATGAGACATGATATATAGATGCATACCTAATACCGATACATGCATGAAAATGCTTTTGTATGCATATGATACGCACAAATGCACCACACCTGTATATCATACAAATGCGTGATAGTTAACGACCCAAAAACTAGGCTACCGCATCCCCTGCCTAGCATGGGGGGGAAGTCAATAGCAAAGTCTTTGAATAATCAACTAGCACATGAAACAATACAATCTGTTAACTCTAAAAAAGAGGTTCACTCTATCAAATCCAGTTCGAAGTGGCAAACACACGAGTCACTGAGTGCGCCAATGAACCAATGAGAAATGATAGAAATGAACCCCCTTTTTAAAATTGACAGACATGCATTGATATTGCAATGACAGATGAGATGAATGCACTTACACAAACACATTTACACAATAAAAAACACGAGCTCTGGCAAACCCAGCCAAAAAACACGCGATACTAAATATCAAGCAAATCAACGTCAAATTATAGTGACCAATACACATTTTCCAGATTGAAATCGTCTTCCTGACCAGCAAGGCTCCTGAGAAATGGGTTTAGGAAGTGGAAATGAGGAACGGAAAGAAATACCCGTTACAACAAACAAAACAGAAAAAGGTATGAGGTGTGATGAAATGAAGAGAAACAGGAATAACGAAGAAACGAATGAAACAATACAAGGACAAAGAAAAACGTCGTGAGCATTGAATGGTTAGACCTGGCAAAGAGCAAGAAGAAGAACGTACCAATGCATAAAATGAAAATAAGGAACGGGAACAGAGGGACAAAATAACGAGAGAGAGAGAGAGAGAGAGAGAGAGAGAGAGAGAGAGAGAGAGAGAGAGAGAGAGAGAGAGAGAGAGAGAGAGAGAGAGAGAGAGAGAGAGAGAGAGAAGAAGAGAGAAGAGAGAGAGAGAGAGAGAGAGAGAGAGAGATAGAGAGAGAGATAGAGAGAGAGAGAGAGAGAGAGAGAGAGAGGACTTAGCCTCTGCCCTCTGCCCTTCTCCTCTCCCTCTCTCCTCTTAGGTACTTAAGTAGCTGCTAGTGCCTCCTTGGCTCATTATTCATTTGTGGGCCTGAAAAATTTCGCTCAATCGAGAGAGCGAGAGAGAGAGAGAGAGGGTTAGCCTCTGCCCTCTGCCCTTAGCCTCTGCCCTCGTCCTCTTAGGTACTTAAGTAGCTGCTAGTGCCTCCTTGGCTCATTATTCATTTGTGGGCCTGAAAAATTTCGCTCAATCGAGAGAGCGAGAGAGAGAGAGAGAGGACTTAGCCTCTGCCCTCTGCCCTTAGCCTCTGCCCTCGTCCTCTTAGGTACTTAAGTAGCTGCTAGTGCCTCCTTGGCTCATTATTCATTTGTGGGCCTGAAAAATTTCGCTCGCGTCGGCCGCCTTCGGCGCCGACGCTCGACGGCGCGGCCTGCGGCCGCGCGCGCGAGGACGGCAAGAGACGGCACACTGAGCGGTTTATAAAATAAGGCATTACAAGCATGGCAGCACCTACTACTGTCTAGCCAAGCAACATGGAAACGGAGCTAGAAGAGCCCGCGTCTACATGCGGTGAGCTCCAAGGGCGTGAAGAACGCCCGTCAGAGTCCGCCAAAGCTCCCGGACCACAAGCGTGCTTGCGCCGATCGCGGCGGCTCCAGAGCCTGCACGCAAATGGCGCCGCAGGCCGCGGACAGCTTCGTCAAGCGGCCCAGCCGCCGCAACGCCTCCCTCAGCGGGCGCAGCCAGCACTGGCGCCAGCAGCAATGCAAGCTGGTCGGCTGCGTCCAGGCATGTCTCGCGATGACGGTCGAGGAACGTCTCAGGGGGGGCCGCAGGGAGAGATGAATGAGCAAGAACTTGTATCAGGAGCAGAGCGTGGAAGCTCTCCGCGAGGCGGAAGAGCTGGGCGAGTGTCGCCTCTGCAACACGAGCCTGTGGGGGCTGAAGCGCCTGAGCGAGAAACTGAAATGGCTCCTCGACGGCAAGAGGGGCCGAACCACCCGCCCTCATCGCTACGCCTCCCGCAGCCACAAATTCAACTCCCGCCACGGGCGGGACGGGCGGCAGATGCAGACGGGACCCAGGAACAGGAGTGTGCGCAGCACTTGGGTGAGGCGACGGGGCCGGGACTTGAGTATGGACCGGTGCTGCAGGGAGTGGAATCTCGGGAGGCGCCGCCTGGCGACGAGCAGGACAGGCGGCGGCAACGTGCGAGCTGCCTTGAGTCTGAGCGGCCCTCTCTTCACGCATCGCAGTCGTTACCGCACGTTGCAGATCCGCCATTCTCACGGGCGGATCGTACGCCCCTCCGCCACCACCGCGACCGCGTGGACCCCACCAGCCTCCGCGACCGCCACGGTTCGCATGCCACTGACCCGACTGCTGATAGCGCCGGGGAGAATTGCGCCGGCGCCGGGAGGACTCCCGATCCTGATGAGGTGCTGGAGAATGGGGGCGAGATTGACGGCGGACCGGCGAGGGAGGGCGAGACTGCGGCGCCTGTAGTGCCTGCTGCGCCACCGACGGCGCAACAAGGGCAGTCGGGCCCACAGCAGGAGGCACAGCCAGCGGTGCCGGGCCGCCAGTGGTGGCGGACACCGCCTGCGGGGACGAGGCAGGTGCAGAAGCCGGCGGCTCGAGGCCGACGACAGGTGGCCCAACGGGAGCGGGAACCGGGAGTTCACAGCCGACCCAGTCGGGGCGGCAAGGGGAGACAGGGGAACAATCTGCGCATCTGGGACAGGCGGATCAGCAGCAGCAGGGGCAGCAGACCGAGCGGGAGCGGGCGCGGACAAGCCAGCCGCAGCTGCCACAAGGGGAGCCACGGGTTCGGGGCGATGAGGCTTTTCAGCAGATGTTGTCGAGGGCCTCGGAGCCGGAGGCACTGGGGGCTTCGTCGCCGTGGTCGCCGTTCCGGCCTCAGACTGAGGCTTGGCGACCACTGCCGACCAGGCGGCAACGCGCTCTGGCGACGGCTCGGGAGCTCCAGCAATCACCATCGCGAGTTCGGGAAGCACGAGAGGAGAGGAGGCAGGTGGCTAGCGGAATAGGCGGAGGGCCGGAAAACGGGTACCAAGCGGCGGGACGTCGGGCTTTAATGGCTCTGGCAGCTGCTAATGAGGTTGGGGAGAGATCCGACCCCACCTATATAGAGGAAGTGGAGCCAGAGAGTGAAAATGACGAAGGGGACGAAGCAGTGGCAACAAGAGTAGGGACCACGGGGCGAAGACCTGGTGCAGCCAATCTGCCCACAGCGGGATCGAGGGACCGTGCAGGGCCATTGGATGCCGATCGAACGGACGGGAATCCAACCCACCAGCAATCCACGAGATCGAGCCGCGCCCGCAGACATCGGACCGCGCCCCCCCAGCCAGTGTCAGGAACAACCCCACAGCAGCCCCGTTATTATTCGCCAGAGGAGCTGGCAGGGATGAGTGACAAGTTCGCTGACATCGCGAACTGGGACATTTCCGCCCTCTGCGACAGTCGCCAACCATCACTGTCAAGAAGATTACCGCCACACTTGTGCCAGCTATTTTCGCTGGCACTCCTAACACCTCTACACCACCTCTCGCGAAACCCTGACTCCGAAGCGGGTTGGCGACTGCTTCTTTTCCTCCCGCGTTTGACCCTTCGCCAGGCTTCGCCGAGGCAACCAAATTGGCCACAAATCAAGGCCCGTCTTCGAGCTTTCCAGCGTGGCGAATGGTCGCTGCTCTATCAGGACGCGGTAAAGGCGGTCAACGCCCCACCGCCCCCTCGCCATCGGCCAGATGTCACGGGTGTACTAAGCCGAGCCGAGGGTCTGGCAAAACGTGGCAGTCTGCGCCGAGCTGTGTTGGCGCTCGAGTCAACCCCGGTCTGTACACCAAGTCCAGAAATCCTGGACGAGCTTCGCAGGAAGCACCCCCCCGCAGTGGACGAGCCACTGACCTGGCCAGCGGGTGACACCCGGCCCCTGGGCATTTCCCACGCGGATTTTGCGAAGCTGCTCGGGCGATGCGAGAACGGTGTCGGTGCCGGACCTTCGGGCACGACATTTGAACATTTACGCGACGCGGCAGTTACCAATGCATCTGTCAGCACCCATCTGCACGCCGTGGTTAACACAATTTTGGGAGGAAATCTCCCAGCCCCGGTGGCGGACCTGCTTACGGCATCTCGACTCATAGCCTTGGCCAAACCGGGAGGAGGGGCTCGACCAATCGCAATCGGCGAATGCCTGACGCGACTGGCCGCCAAGGCGGCGCTATCGGTCATGGGGGAAGCTGCACGTGATTACTTCTTACCCCTACAGTACGGGGTGGCAGTGCCGGGTGGGGCGGAAGCGATAATTCATGCCGCCCGAACGTACGTGGACGGCCACCCGAATAGCCTGGTCCTACAGGCTGACATCGCGAATGCCTTCAACAGCATTTCGCGACAAGCTATCGCTGCTGCGTTACAGGAACCCAGCCTCTCGCCACTACTCCCGTTGGTTCGGCTGACCTACGGTAACCCGTCGCAACTGCACCTGGATTCAAATTTTGCAAGCAAACCCCTGCGTAGTGAACGGGGAGTTCGCCAGGGCGATCCACTTGGCCCTCTCCTTTTCGCGGCCGGGATTCACCCCACGCTACGCGACACTGCCGAGGCACACCTTGATGTGCTTTGTTTGGCATATGCTGATGACGTGACATTCGTGGGGGAGCCATGTGCTACTGTAGCTGCTTTCAACCACTTCACTTCGAAGCTGGAATTGCTGGGCCTGAAACACAATCCGAATAAGTGCTCTGCGTGGAGTGCAATCACGTGTGATTCAACTGAGCTGCCGCCCGGGGTCCCGCTCTGCCTTGACGGCGTTAAACTGCTTGGCAGTTTTATTGGGACAGCAGACGGGGCATCCACGTTCCTGACTGGGCAACTGGGAGAGATGGCGCAACCATTGCCACTCATCGAGAAGGCGGACCCGCAAGTCGCTTCGCTGCTGCTCTCGCGCTGTATCTCCCGGCGCGTGGCATACCTTACTCGGACGACCCCACTCAATCTCGTCTCCCGGGACACGTGGACGCAGTGGGGCCGTGGCCTCCTGACGACTCTGCTCACTTCGTGCAACATCCGGCCTCCCGCGGGTGGATCCGAACAGTCGCGCGTGTGGGCCCAAGCGTCCCTTCCGCCTTCTCTTGGGGGGTGGGGATTACTGACCCTCTCGTCGAGGGTGTTTACGGTTTCGTTGCTAGCTTCACGCAGGCGGCGCTGTTCTTCTCGACGCTCCCTCTGGCCCCGGACTCTGCCCTGTCACGTGCGCGCAGCCATATGCTCTTGCCGAGGGATGAGAGCACGCCACTCCACTCCTGGCTTGCTGAGTGCGAGACCGCCCTGCCTTCCGACGCACGAGAGCTGCTGGAACGAGAGCGACTGGAACGGACGGACGTGAAGCTGCAGCACGCCCTCGCTCTCCAAATCCACGGCAGTCGCTACGCGGTGCAGGTTCAGGAGACAAGGAAGATGCCGCTGAACCCGCTGGCGGGCCATACGCAGCGGATGTTTTCTCTGACGGGATACGGTACGGGGGACTGGTTGACGGCGATACCAATAGCCCCGACCCGGCGCATTGGTCCAGTCCACTTTGCCAACGCCGTCAGATTCCGGCTTGGCTTGCCCTTCTCCACTCCCAAAAACTGTGACTGCGCGGACCACACAGCAATCACTGACCCCCGCCTCCCAAACCACCTCCTACGCTGCGGCACTGGCAAGCACCGCATCAACACTCACAATGAGCTCCGCGACGCATGCATCAGCATGGCTCAGGATGCGGGTTTCATAGTCCACAGTGAGTCGGCGGCTCACTGCCCCATCGAGGAGCAGACAGCCGACTTCACCATGACTGACAGGAGCAGTGGGGCGGTTTGGGTGTGTGACGTCACTGTGACGGACCCTATTAGCACGCGGGACCCGGAGGCGCAGAAAGGAAGGGGATGGGCGGCTCGAGAGCAGGCAGACAAAAAGATCCAGCGCTATGCGAAGAGACCAGAGACGGTTGGGTTCTTTCCGTTGGCGGTAGAGACCTATGGCTGCCCTTGTGCAGAGGTCCCCGTCTTCCTGAAACTCCTGGCAGACACGGCGGCTCGGCGCCACTTCAACGCCGATTCTAACTCCTATTATGCCGCTAAGTTCCTGCATCAGTTCAGGCAGCGGTGGTCGGTTGCACTCCAGAGGGCCCAGTCGGTGGGATTGCTCATTAAGCTTGGTGAGGCGGCAGCAGCTGAGAACCCCCGGTGGGGGGGATTGGGCACAAGCTGCACCTAGGGGATTGCTTTGCTGTTTTGGAGCCACTAGTAGAGCTGTAGATGAGTTAGTATGTGACAGGCATGCTTTATGAACTTGTATGTGTGTACCTTTCGGCCATATCAATATACGGACCATTAGAGAGAGAGAGAGAGAGAGAGAGAGAGAGAGAGAGAGAGAGAGAGAGAGAGAGAGAGAGAGAGAGAGAGAGAGAGAGAGAGAGAGAACGAGAGAGAGAGAACGAGAGAGAGAGAGAGAGAGAGAGAGAGAGAGAACGAGAGAGAGAGCGAGAGAGAGAGAGAGAGAGAGAGAGAGAGAGAGAGAGAGAGAGAGAGAGAGAGAGAGAGAGAGAGAGAGAAGAGAACAAGAGAACGAACGAGAGAACAAACGAGAGATATACACAGAGTTCATTAAACTACGGTTTCGAAAGAACCTATGAAGTATTCAAATTGGAACACAATAATTCAGAAGGACGTAGCATATTGGGTTGCAGCCTTTGAATAACGACATACACGATGAATGGAAACGACATACTGCTACGACATAACTTATGCAAAGAAACATACACAGACGAAAACAAGAGAAATCTGTTAAGGTTTCTCAATGATTGCTCCGACCCTAAACATCGAATGAAAGGAAAGACAATAACGACCGCGCTAAAGATTGAGATGCACTCGAAAACGTAGAAAGTCAAGCATGGGAACGAGTGGAAGTTCTCTATTGAATGTTAAGGAGAAAGGAGAAGAGGAAGTAACGGAGGAAGAAAACGGTAGAAAGAACCACCCTCAACTAGAATTAGGTTAAGAATAGAGAGAGAAAGGCTTACCTGACTATGAGCTATAGTGTGACTGGTTTGAGTGGCGAGAGTAGCGTGAGGTACGGGAGGAGTTAGAGTAGCTGGACGAGAAATGGAGAAAAAGACATTTCACGAAACCCTAGGAAGGGACGTTTTTTACGCAAAAACCTGCCAAGTAAAATACGATGCCGAAATGTGTCAGCATGTTTAGCACAACGGTATTGATGTTGCAGTTCCACTCATGGTCAGGAGTTCAGATCTAGTTACGATCAATACCTCGCCACAAAACTAGTCGCGTTTTGTTTTGAAATTTTGTTGTTTCAGAATTTCACTGTCACCCTAAAACCAAATAATCTGAACAGAACAAGAATAACATAACACAAAAAAGTGCTTAACAATCAGAATCTATACCCTAAACGATCACACAAAAGCGTTTATATAATCATATGTTATATATTTCAAGTGTATATATAAATAACAGTAATTTGTCAAATATCAAAATTATGTTACTATATTACTAAACCTTCATTATACGTCAGTTGTATAAAAAATTAACAGTGTAATGTTGCTTCGCAACCCTAAGACGATTTCGTCGCCTCTTGTTTTTTTTTCGGGCCCATCCTTCGCTAGTGACCGTCTGCGGTTACCGTGCTGCCCCACGCCCTGTTCTGCGTCGCGCTGCCCGCGCGCGCCCTGCCCTGCCTTGCCTTGCCGTGAGCGGCCCTAGAGCCCGTGCGCGGCCCCTGCCCTTGTCGTGCGCCGCCCCAGAGCCTGCGCACTGCCCCTGCCTGCCCGTCGTGTCAGAGGTCCACTGGTGATCCCCGATTGATCCTAGGGAAGGGTTACAGGCATGGCGGCCTGGGGGGTTATGGGCGCACTCACCCGCTACACAAACAAGCCCTTCTATCCCAGTGGTTAGTGGCTGGGATTTTGACATGGTATCAGAGCGAAGGTCTCGGGTTCGAATCTCAATGTGTGCACCTCGGGCATCCCAGTGCGGGGGGGTGTCAGAGGTCCACTGGTGATCCCCGATTGATCCTAGGGAAGGGTTACAGGCATGGCGGCCTGGGGGGTTATGGGCGCACTCACCCGCCACACAAACAAGCCCTTTTATCCCAGTGGTTAGTGGCTGGGATTCTGACACGTCGCGCCGCCCCAGAGCCTGCGCGCGGCCCGTGCCTCTACCGTGCGCCGCCCTAAAGCCCGCGCGCTGCTTCTGCCTTCCCATCGCGCCGCCCCAGAGCCTGCGCGCGGCCCCTGCCCTTGCCGTGCGCCGCCCCAGAGCCCGCGCGCCCCTCCTACCTGCCTGTCGCGCAGCCCTAGAGCCCGCGCGCTGCCCCTGCCTGCCCGTCGCGCCGCCCCAGGGCCTGCACGCGGCCCCCGCCCTTGCCGTGCGCCGCCCCAAAGCCCGCGCGCCCCCCCTGCCTGCCCGTCGCGGCGCCCCAGGGCCTGCACGCGGCCCCCGCCCTTGCCGTGCGCCGCCCCAGAGCCCGCGCGCCGCCCCTGCCTGCCCGCTAGACCGCTGTCGCGGCCCCGTCCTGCAGCAGCCGACGCGGCCCCGCCACGCCGCCGACGCGGCCCCGCCAGGTCGCTGTCGCGGCCCCGCCTGGCCCCGCCCTGCCGCCGACACGGCCCCGCCCTGCAGCAGCTGCCGTGGCCCTGCCCTGCCGCTGTCGTGGCCCCAGCCCTGCAGCTGACGCGGCCCTACTCTGCAGCCGCTTTTGCGGCCCCGCCGTCGCCGCTGCCGTGCGCCTACCCTGCCGCTGCCAGCCGAGCGCCGGCCCTGCTCGCTCGGCGAGCGCCTGCCCTTCCCGCCACTGGTGAGCACCTGCCCTACAGCACTTCCCACGCGCCTGCCTTGTTAGCGCGCTGCCGCGCCATCTGCCTGCCTGCCTGCCTGCCTGTTTGCCTGCCTGCCTGCCGTGCCTGCCCTGCCCGCGCTGCTACTGCTGCTACTGGCGGTGGCCAGATGCAGCTCCAGCGACGTCCGCGCGAGTCTCTCACGCCCCAGCAGCTTAGTGAGTGGTACGCTAGTTGGGGTTGTGGCGGTAGCCGTCGTGGCTGTCGCCTTGGAGCTGGTCAGTCGGGAGCGTCTGGCAGTGGCCAGCTGCAGCTGCAGCGGCGTCCGCGTGAGACACTTACGCCCCAGCAGCTTCATGAGTGGTACGCTCAGAGTAGAGGGTCTTGGAGTACCGTTCGCTGCCCGTACGTCATTCGCACAGGTGCTCGGGCTGGTCAGGCTTGCGGGACACTTGGTCACACACAGTCCCGCTGCTTCGCCCGTCTGAGCGACGCCTGGCGTACCGAGTTTGGCGACGAGGCTGAGCTCCCCACGTGGCTGGAGCTGCTTAGGCAGAGGGTAGATATCTTTGCTCTTGACTATGATGTTATTCTCACTGCCATGTATGCGTTGCCTACTAGTGCTGACGGTGCCTGTTACCTGTGCGTACCGCCTGACCCAGGTATAGAGCCTGCTGCTCTAGGTGCTGGTGAGGCTGCTGCTCTAGGTGCTAGTGCGTCTCTTGCTCTAGGTGCTGGTGAGGCTGCTGCTCCAGGTGCTGGTGAGTCTGCTCTCTCTGGTACTGCGCCTGCTGAGGCCTTGTACACCTTCACGCTTGACTCAGGTGCTTCCCGCTCCTTCTTTCGCGACAGCACCACCCTCACGCCGCTCAGTCGGCCGGTTGCAGTCTCCCTGGCAGACCCCTCTGGGGGTCCAGTCCTTGCGCACTCCTCCACGGTCCTGCCGTGTCCGGCGGTCCCGTCTGGCTCCCTGTCAGGTCTTCACCTCCCCTCGTTCTCTACGAACTTGGTGAGTGGTGCTGACCTCCAGGACCAGTGGGTTGACCAGTTCACTCCTGGAGGTCAGCGCGTGACCCACTGTACGTGCTCCCGGACGGGCCGGCACCTGGCCACGTTTACCCGTGCGCCTGGCTCGAGTCTGTACACACTGACTACTGTGTCCCCTCAGGTCGCTGCGTCTGCGTCAGGTCAGCTAGCGGCCCCCTGCTCGTGTCGCGCTTTGTCGCACCAGACCCTCCTTTGGCACCACCGTCTTGGTCACCCCTCGGTGCAGCGCCTTCGTAGCATGCACCGCCGGGTCCTTGTCTCTGGTCTTCCCAGGGTTCTCCCTCCCCTCCCACCCTCGCCTGCTCCTCCCTGTCTTCCCTGTGTCGAGGGGCGGCAGCGCGCCGCTCCTCACTCCTCCTCGTTTCCCCCGACGACTGCTCCCCTGCAGACCCTGCACATGGACGTGTGGGGCCCAGCCCGCGTCACTGGACAGGGCCGCGAGCGGTACTTTCTGCTGGTTGTCGACGACTACTCGCGTTACACCACGGTCTTCCCCTTGCGCACCAAGGGTGAGGTCCCTGATGTTTTGATCCCTTGGATCCGCGCTGCCCGTCTCCAGCTCCGCGAGCGGTTTGGGACGGAGTTTCCCGTCCTGCGTCTGCACTCTGACAGAGGTGGGGAGTTTTCCTCCGACCTTCTGCAGAGCTTTTGTCGTGGGGAGGGCATTCGCCAGACGTTCACGCTTCCGGCCTCTCCATGGTCCATGCGGCTGCCCCCCATTTTCTGTGGCCGTTTGCGGTCCGCTACGCCGCCCATCAGCTCAACCTCTGGCCACGTGTCTCCTTGCCGGAGACCTCGCCGACACTGCTGTGGACGGGGGAAGTTGGCGATGCGTCGGTGTTCCGAGTCTGGGGATCTCGTGCCTTTGTCCGCGATACCACCGCGGACAAGCTCTCCGCCCGCGCTGTTCCCTGTGTCTTCCTTGGCTTTGTCCCTGACGCGCCTGGTTGGCAGTTTTACCACCCCACCTCGCGCTGTGTCTTCCCCTCTCAGGACGTCACGTTCGACGAGTCGGTTCCCTTTTACCGTCTCTTCCCCTACCGCACTGCCCCTCTCCCCCCCCCGCCGCTCTTCCTCGCTCCAGGTGCTGAGGTCCCAGACCCCCTCCCCGCTCCCGGTCCTGCTCCTTCAGGTGTGTCTCAGGTAGACCCTCCTCCCTTGACTGCGCCGGTTGAGGTCACTGGTGACTCAGGTCTTGCTGAGAGTGGTCCTGCTCGGGGTGCTCCTTCTGGAAGTGCTGAGCCTGAGGGTACTGAGCCTGAGGGTGCGGAGCCTGGGGGTGCTGAGCCTGGAGGTGCGGAGTCTGGAGGTGCTGAGCCTGGGGGTACTGAGTCTGGGGGTGCTGCGCCTGGGGGTGCTGAGGCGTCTGGTGAGCAGTCTCCCTGGAGCGGCCGTCTCCGTAGTCGCTCCGCTGGTGCCTCGCCGCTGCACTCTCGTCGTCGTCTCCCTCTCTCCCCACAGCAGCTGCGTGAGTGGTACGTTAGCCGTCAGGGTCGAGCTGCTGGAGCTGGGGGCCCTGCTGCGGGAGGCGCTGGTGTTGGAGGCACTGGAGCCGGCGCTGTCCCTAGGGGTGCGGAGCTTGGGGGTGTAGAGCCTGAGCGTGAGGAGCCTGGGAGTGCTGAGTCTGGGGGTGCTGAGCCTGTGCGTGAGGAGCCTGGGGGTGCTGAGTCTGGGGGTGCGGCGCCTGAGAGTAATGAGACTGCTGGTGCGCGGTCTCCTTGGAGTGGCCGCCTTCGTCCGCGTACGCCTCTCACCTCACAGCAGCTGCACGACTGGTACGGTCGCCGTCAGGTTCGCGCTGCTGGAGCTCGGGGCTCTGCCGCTGGAGGTGCTTCTGCTGACGCCACTGGAGCTGGGAGTGGTGCTGGTACTTTGTCTACTGGAGGTGTTGGAGTTGCTGGTCCCGGAGGTGCTCGTACTGGCAGTACTGGAGCTGCTGGGACTGGAAATGCTGTGTCTGGGGGTGCTGCTGCTGGAGACACTGAGGCTGGAGACCCTGGGGCTGGAGGTGCCGGTTCTGGGGGTGCTACTGCTGGAGACCCTGCTGCAGCTGGGGACCCTGGGACTGGAGGTGCCGGTTTTGGGGGTGCTGCTGCTGGTGGAGCTGGTCCTGGAGGAGCTGGCGCTGGAGGTTCTGGAGCTGCTGGAGGCGCTGGCGCTGCTGGTATTGGTGGCACGGCGCAGCCGAGACTGTTCTTCGCTCCGCCGTCTCTGTCGTCTCCGCCATCGCCTGACTCTGTGCTTCGCCAGGTTCTTAGCCTCCCGTCTTCTACTGGTCTTTCGTTACAGCCTGGCTCACCGCTGCCTGCTCCTTCTCCTTACACCGAGCAGTCACAGGGCCTTGCTGAGCGTCGTGAGCCTGCGTCGCGTCCTGTCTCGCCTGTTCGTTCTGGTCGTACCAGTCGTCGTGTTGCTCGTCCGCGTTCGCCGGCTGTCCCCGGCGCGCACCTCGTTGTCCGTCGTCCGTCCTCTGCTCCGCAGCGTGTTCCTCTGCCGTCTCCTCCTGAGTCCTCTCTGCCTGACGTTCCGGACCCTGAGTCTGACCGGTTTCGTACTGAGCACCCTACTGTCACGCGTGCGTGTGTTAGCCACTGTTGTCACCGACCCGTCGTTTGAGTCTGCTGCTGCGTCTGCCTTGGTCGCTGAGCTGGTTGACTTTGCTGCTGCCTGTCGTCTAGACTACGCTGCTAGTCTTGTTGCTGAGTCTGTGTCTGTCTGTCCTCCGTCCGTCGGGGGTGAGTGTGCTCTTGGCACGGACGTCCTTGAGGATAGACAGGAGGACCTTGAGTGTCTTGCGGCCGCTGCGCCTCATCTCGTGGCCATGCTGCTTGCCCCTGAGGGAGACCCGGATGCACCAGACATCCCTACCCCGCGCTCTTACGCTGAGGCGATCGCGGGTCCCTACTCCTCTCAGTGGCAGATAGCCATGGACGCAGAGATGGCATCCTGGAAGTCCACAGGCACTTACGTCGACGAGGTTTCCCCTCCTGGGGCGAACATCGTCGATGGCATGTGGATTTTCAGGGTGAAGCGGCCGCCAGGTTCTCCGCCTGTCTTCAAGGCTCGTTACGTTGCACGAGGCTTTAGTCAGCGAGAGGGAGTTGACTTCTTCCAGACCTTCTCCCCACCCCGAAGATGACTACTCTTCGGGTGCTGCTGCACGTTGCCGCTCAGCGTGAGCTTCACTCTCTGGACTTTAGCACAGCCTTCTTACAGGGCAGCCTGCACGAGGAGATCTGGCTGCGCCGCCCACCTGGCTTCACTGGGACGTTCCCTCCTGGTACCCAGTGGAGCCTCCGGCGGCCAGTCTACGGTCTCCGCCAGGCGCCGCGCGAGTGGCACGACACACTGAGGACGACGCTTGCGGGGGTTTGCTTCTTCGACAGCTGACCCGTCGCTGTTTCTGCGCACCGACACCTCGCTGCCGCCGTTCTACATCCTCGTGTACGTCGACAACTTGGTCTTTGCCACTGCTGACACTGAGGCTCTCGCCCTGGTGAAGTCGGAGCTGCAGAAGAGACACACGTGCACAGACTTGGGTGAGCTGCGCAGTTACCTTGGCTTGCAGATCACTCGGGACAGAGCACGCCGCACCATCACACTGACTCAGTCACACATGGTGCAGCAGGTCCTTTAGCGCTTCGGCTTCACCTGGTCCTCGCCACAGTCCACTCCTCTAGCTACAGGTCACTCGCTCTCAGCTCCACCTTCGGACGAGTTCGTAGAGCCGAGTGGTCCTTACCCAGAGCTAGTGGGCTGCCTCATGTACCTGATGACCTGCACTCGTCCTGACCTTGCGTACCCTCTTGGCCTTCTGGCTTGCTACGTGGCTCCTGGTCGGCACCGAAAGGTGCACATGGATGCTGCAAAGAGGGTACTGCGCTACTTGTGCAGTACATCGGGCATGGGGCTCGTGCTTGGAGGGCGGAGTCCAGTTGTCCTCACTGGGCACTCAGACGCTTCTTGGGTTGACGACCTGGCTACGCAGCGGTCGTCACAGGGTTACACCTTCAGCCTTGGCTCTGGCTCTGTTTCTTGGCGGTCTACTCGCTCGTCTTCTGTTCTCAGCTCCAGTTGTGAGGCTGAGATCTACGCCACAGCCATGGCTGCACAGAAGTTACGCTGGCTTACCTACCTGCTGACTGACTTGGGAGAGTGGCCTCGTTCTCCTCCAGTTCTGTACGTCGACAACAAGGCCGCCATTGCCTTGTGTCAGGAGCACAGTCTGGAGCACAGAACGAAGCACATCGCTCTGCGTTACTTTCTGGCTCGAGAGTTGCAGCAGCGTGGTCAGCTTCGTCTTGCTCTTTTGGCCACTCAGGCCAACACTGCTGATATATTCACCAAGGCACTTCCGTCTGGTGACCATCAGCGCTTTTGTACTTTGTCGGGTCTTGTGCCTACGTTTCCACACTTGCTGTAGACTCTGCTTGTACTGTGATCTCTATATATATATGCCTGCATGTTTGCTCTTGCTAGGTAGTGATCACTGTACTGTTGTTGTTGCATATATGTCTCTGCATGTGAACTGGCCTTGTGGCCCTTTGCTTGTGCTCAGTGTGTGGTGACGTTGTGATCCACCCTGAGCTTGCTTTGCTTTTCTTGACTGGTCTTGTGACCACTTGTTCTCCCCCACTTTGCCTATGGGGGTGTGTCAAACTATATGCATGCTATATTTGTGTAGGCTGTAGTGGGGTAGCCAATATGGGGTACAACCCCTTTAGGGTTAGATACTTGTACCCAACTCTCATTCAGTGCATCCATTCCTGCCTAGAATTCTCAACAATAAAGCATCATTGAGCCACAATACAGCAGATTCAGGTCAATAGCCCACAAAACAGAGCCAACAAAGCTTTGTCAGAATCTCAACCGCTAACCACTGGGATAAAAGGGCTTGTTTGTGTAGCGGGTGAGTGCGCCCATAACCTCCCAGGCCGACGTGCCTGTAACCCTTCCCTAGGATCAATCAGGGATCTCCAGTGGACCTCTGACAAGCTTGCAAGCAGCATGAAAAGAAGGACACACCACACCATGCCATTACAACGTCACAACCGTCCAATTGAGTTTCCCTTGGCCATGCGTTCTCAGCCAGCCTTGGATTTCCTGCTGGCAACCACTTACCACCAGATGCCGCAACGCTGGCAGGTGTGTGAAACCCTCTGTGAAACCCTAAAGTTTTCGAAAGTTTTTCAAGGAAAGCCTTCTCAGCCTGGTGAGGTGCGCAAACCCAACAGGAAGCTCGGAGCGGTGGAAGATGCATCCAAATCATGAAGGCAGACGAGGAGCGTAAGGGAAGCTGGCAGTTGCTGCAGGCCTTCGCAACCAGACAAATTGAGTGTGCGCAGTCACGATAGAGCACCGATGGTATCAGGGAGTAAAGTGTCAACGAGAGTTGTGTGTTGGCCTCGTCCTCGCTTGGGCGGAGCCGACTTCGTAGTCGGGTGTGTGGGGAGCACGGCCGACCAACTGCAGTGGGCAACGCCGACTTAGGCGTGCAGGTCGACAGGCGAGGTCGACCTGCACGAGGCCACTACGACGCAGCCGACGTTGGGGCAACGACGGTCGACTTCGACCCAGTGGTCGACGAGGGGAGACGTCGACCTGGGAAGGGGCGCCGACTTTAGTAGGCGCCGACTTTGGTGGGTGGTCGACTTGGCGAAGTCGACCAGTAGAGGGCGCCAAGCAGGAGGCTGCCGAGCAGGGGGCCGCCAAGAAGGAGGGCGCCGAGTTCAGGTGGTTGACCCGGCAAGGCCAACCCGGGAGGCGCCGACCTGCTCTGCAGCGCTGGAACGCGGTCGACCATGCTTCGCTAGAGGTCGACCTGCATGCTTGCTAGCTCTGATGTAGTCTCTCTTGCCAATGTTGTTGCTATCATTCTGAACTATCATTGTGAACCTTTGCTAGTGGAGCTCTTGCCGAATTTCCCCATGAATGCGCAAGTAGAGTGAACACAAGCAAACGACTAAGGAACGCAGAAATTACCCCGTGCCTTCCCCGTAGTCTAGCTCACGCTGTATGAGTTATCTCCGCATGAAGCCAGCATGGGCACGTAGATCTCCAGGGCTGTGAGTTGCCGGAGTTCCCCAATGCTGCCTGGCACCTCCTCCAGCGATGAAACCTTGTCCAGCTTCAGCTACACCGGTCAATGACGGCAGCAGTTTTGAGCTTCTGCTGTCGCGGCTGAGTGCTGGACTCAGGTCATACGCGAGGGAGGAAGGAAAGCGGGTGAAGGCCACGTTGGCTCATCTGCACAAGGCGGTCGAAGTTTTGAAACAAGGGTTAATGGGGGATCTTGGTTGCGGAAGAAAGAAGGCGCTTCTGGAGGAAAGGGAGCAGCAACTTAAAGCGTATCATGCAGCAAGGTGGGACAGGCTGCACCTGCAAGCTAGTCTTATGGCGGAACTTACCGGGGAAATTGCCTCCAAGCATCTCTCCGCTAAGGTCCGCGCGCGGAAGGCGAGAACGCAGATTGCGGAGCTGAATGTTGGCGGGACCACGGTTGGCGGGCCTAGACCGGTGCTGGAGGCTGCATTGGTTTTCTTCACGAATATCTTCGGGCGGGATCGCAGGACGGATTTTACAAAATGGAAGGTTATCCCGAACCGGTGCCTGCAGGAGGGGCTGGCGACTTTCCTGGAAGCCGACTGGAGAGAGGAGGAGGTTAAGAGAGCATTCGCAGCAATGGCGAAAAGAAAATCCCCGGGGAGCGATGGGCTGCCGAAAGAGTTGTTCGAGGTTCAATGGGACCTATTGGGTGGGAGCTTCATGGCCATGGCGCGTAACTTCCAGGCGTCTACTTCGCTGCATGGTGCCAGGAGCAAGTGCCACGCATCGTCGTCTTGCAAGGACTGGCACTTGCTCCTTCATGGAAAACTGCATTCTCTTTCAGGCAACATGCAAGGATCTATACTCGGAAGTTGGGCTCGGCGCGGCGCAAACAGTTGCGCTGCACTTTGTGAAGGAGCAGAACATGCTTCATAGGATTACACAGGATGGCATCGGTTTGAAGTGGACAAGTGTGTTTGGGGCACTGTGGTCATCTCGGAGGGCGGGATCCAACGCGCCCTAGTGGGTCTCGTTTGGGGTAGGGGCTTGCCTCTACTCCTCATGCACGGTTACGACCGTTCTTGGCATTGTACGCTTGTTCTTTGGTGTACTTTTACCAATTATCATAAAAAAAAAAAACAAACAAATTTTCTATTGGAATGATATGTTCTAGCATGCTAGCACTTGTGACTGTACACCAATTATGGTGTACAGTTGGGTTGGAACTACACCCAACTTTGGTTGTAGTCTTGCATTGTGGGGTGCCAATCCACCCAATTGTGGTGGAGCCCCCAAATGCAACCCACTTGGCCTTAGGTTGCCTCACTTCCCGAAGTGAGGCCAACCCAACCCAAGTGGGCCTTGGGTTACCTCACTTCCCACAAAGTTTGGCCAACTCAACCCACTTGGCCTTAGGTCACCTCACTTACCAAAGTGAGGCCAACTCAACCTATGGCCAACCCAAACTTTCCCTTTCAAGCCTCTCATCCAACCTATGTATGCTTGTTCCTCCTTTAATCATATCATCGCAACTTTAAGCTTTCACATGGTTTAGAGCTGAAATTTTCCTTGGCCTTACCTCTCCCCCCCTTCAGTTTATTCCCCTCCATAAGGCCCACCCTACAGTTACAAACCCTTTGCTACCGTGTTTCTACCAGCCTCTATTCACACTCTTCCCGCCGCGCCCTTAGTAGTCGCCGCCACCCTCTCTCCCCGCCGCGATTGCGCCATCCTCGCCCGCGAATTCCGCCGCCGCGACCGCCTCGTCGCTGCCTGCCCTTCCCGCCGCCGCGACTGTGTGTCGCCACCTGTGGTAACCGCCGCCGCGACTTCATGTCGCCGCCTGCCCATCCCGCCGCCGCGACTGCCTTGTCGTCGCTTGCCCAAACTGCTGCCGCGACTGCCCGTCACCGCCTACGGTAACCGCCGCCGCGACTACGTGTCGCCGCCTGCTCATCCCGCCGCCACGACTGCCTCGTCGCTGCCTGCGGTACCCGCCGCCGCGACTGCGCGTCGTCGCCTGCCCTTCCCGCCGCCACGACTGCGCGTCGTCGCCTGCCCTTCCCGCCGCCGCAGCTGCGTGTCGCCACCTGCGGTAACTGCCGCCGCGACTTTGTGTCGCCGCATGCCCATCCCGCCGCTGCAACTGCCTCGTCGTCCCTGCCCAGCCCGCCGCCGCGACTGTGTGTCACCGCCTGCGGTAACCGCCGCCGCGACTGCGTGTCGCCGCCTGCCTATCCCGTCGCCGTGACTGCCTAGTCGCCGCCTGCGGTACCCGCCGCCGCGACTGCGCGTCACCGCCTGCCCATCCCGCCGTCGCAACTGCGTCGTCAACGCCTGCAATTCCGCCGCCGCGACTGCGCGTCGCCGCCTGCCCATCCCGCCGCCGCGACTACGTCATCGCCGCCTGCGGTTCCCGACGCCGCAACTGCACCATCGTCGCCCCGCAGTTCCCGCCAAACGCGACTGCGCCCCCGCTGCCCGCGGCTTCTGCCGCCGCGACTGACCCCTCGCCGCCTGCCCGTCCTGCCGCCGCAACTGCGCATCATCGCCTGCCCACCCAGCCGCCGCAACTTCCTCGTCGCCGCCTGTAGTTCCCGCCGCCGTGACTTCACCGTCGCCGCCTGCCCTTCCCGCCACTGCGACCGCATCGTCCCCGCCCACGCCTCCTGCCGCCGTGCCTACCCAGTCGCCGCCTGCAGATTCTGCCGCCACTGCGCCCCCCCTCTCGTCCCGCCGCTGCCTCGTCATCGTTGCAGCTGCAGCAGCAGCTGCACCCTCCCTCCCTCCTCTCCCCCTCCCCCCCTCCCTCCCCCCCACCCCTTAGCCGCCGTAGCAGCCGACTCAGCAGCACCAGCAATAGCACCCTCCCGTCCCCCTCTCCCTCTCCCCCTCCCCAGCCGTAGCGGCAGCAGCGGCAGCGGCAGCAGCAGCAGACACGCGGTAGGGTGCAGCGGCAGCAGCAGCAGCAGAAGGTGGAGTACAGCAGCAGCAGCAGCAGCAGCAGCAGCAGGCAGAGGGGTCCAGCAGCAGCTGCAACGGAAGGAGTGCAGCAGCCTCAGCAACACCAACCTCCCCCCTGGCCGCCGCGGGTCCACCCGCCGTCGCCTCACCCCTGACCGTCGCGGGTCCACCCGCCGTCGTCTCCCCCTTGGCCGCCGCGGCTCATTCTTTATACCTACGATAGTTTTGTAACCGTTCATCCGTGCGTCTCTTACCGTAGGCCTCCTCTCTCCCTTCCATTTTCTGTTCCGTTGGGAAATGAAAAATTGTAGGTCTAGGTTAATCTATCTCCTTCTCCCTCGGTCTATTGCTCTCTTGTTGATCTCCGACATTTGTTCCCTTCGTCTTTGTTCCCTAATTATATCTGATTGTCATAGTATTTCTTGTTTAATCGTGCTTGTTTCGTGTTTACTCCTCCTTTCATCTCTTCCTACTTTCATTGTTTTTGTCATCTCCCTTTCTTTAACCTTTCTTCCGTCACTTTAATTGTTTGTTGTTTTCTTACGTTGGCGGTTTTGATCACTCCGTGTTTTTTTTTTTTTTTTTTTTTTTTTTTGTTTGTGAGTTTGTTCACATTCTACTAACAGTATGAATACAACTACTGACATTTATGTGACAGTGATCTCGTGTTTTGTCTTTGTCATGTATTGTGTTTTTCCTTCTGTTTTGCTTCGATTTCTTTCATTTAGTGTTGTATTTGTCTTTCTGTGTGGCGGTTCGTTCTTGCGTCAGTGATGTGCTGCCTTCTCTTCTGCTCCAATTTCACTTTCAATGTAATTTCTCTCCTATCCTCCCTTGCTTTGCCTTCCCATTTCTTCTACATTGAAAATCATATTGTACCTTTCAAGAAGCCAAGTTCAGTCTGCGAAGTGGGAAGAGCAGTGGTGATTCGCAAATTTTATTATTAATATATTTGTTGTATCTTGTTTTGCACCTTCTATTGTTATTGCTTTGACTTTGTTTTGGTATGAGTTGGGGTTTCTATGTATGAGTGCGTGTGTGTGTGTTTGTGTGTGTGTGTGTGTGTGTGTATGTGTGTGTGTGTGTGTTCATCTATACTCATTCATTCATTGCATAAGCAATGCATGTCTGTGGGTCTTAAAAATCTGGTTAGCATATCATTTCCGAGAAGGTTATTTGCCCACTCAGTGAGTGTGTTCACTTGAACTGGATTTGATGGAACTGATCATTTTTATAGGATACACAAATTGTGTTGTATTTATGTGATAGTTGTATAACTACTAGGCCGTTGACTTCCCCCTTAGGCTAGGTAGGGGATGCGGTAGCCTAGTTGTTTAGGTCTTGTAACTATCACGCATTTCTATCACGTACTGGCATACATACAGGAATAACATATACTGTACTAGTATGCATTCTACTATGTATCATATTCATGCATTATGCACTCATAAAATAAAATCATTTTGCTAATATATGCATTACAGGATACACAGCAATATATTTGGCAAAATTTTAACAAACAGAAGGAGCACACAGCCACATATGTACTACAAGAAGTATAGTAAGGTAGTCATTGAAGTAATTCTCTTTTTTTTTTCTTTTTTTTTTTTCTTTTTTTTTATATGAAAAAATGTACATAACGATTGCAATAGGTTGCTCCGCAACCCCAAAACTCCGCAACCCTAAGACGATGTCGTCGCCTCTTGCTTTTTGTTGTTGTTGTTGTTGTTGTTGTTGTTGTTGTTGTTGTTGTTGTTGTTGTTGTTGTTGTTGTTGTTGTTGTTGTTGTTGTTGTTGTTGTTGTTGTTGTTGTTGTTGTTGTTGTTGTTGTTGTTGTTGTTGTTGTTGTTGTTGTTGTTGTTGTTGTTGTTGTTGCTGCTGTTGTTGTTGTTGTTGTTGCTGTTGTTGTTGTTGTTGTTGTTGTTGCTGCTGTTGTTGCTGCTGTTGTTGCTGTTGCTGTTGCTGTTGCTGTTGTTGCTGCTGTTGTTGCTGTTGTTGCTGTTGCTGTTGCTGTTGTTGTTGCTGTTGTTGCTGTTGTTGTTGCTGTTGTTGCTGTTGTTGTTGCTGTTGCTGCTGTTGCTGTTGCTGTTGCTGCTGTTGTTGTTGCTGTTGCTGCTGTTGCTGTTGCTGTTGCTGCTGTTGCTGTTGCTGTTGCTGCTGTTGTTGTTGCTGTTGCTGCTGTTGCTGTTGCTGTTGCTGCTGTTGTTGTTGTTGTTGCTGCTGTTGCTGCTGTTGCTGCTGTTGCTGCTGTTGCTGCTGTTGCTGCTGCTGCTGCTGTTGCTGCTGTTGCTGTTGTTGCTGCTGTTGCTGTTGTTGCTGCTGTTGCTGCTGTTGCTGCTGTTGCTGTTGTTGCTGCTGTTGCTGTTGTTGCTGCTGTTGCTGCTGTTGCTGCTGTTGCTGCTGTTGTTGCTGTTGCTGCTGTTGTTGCTGTTGTTGCTGTTGTTGTTGTTGCTGTTGCTGTTGCTGTTGCTGTTGCTGTTGCTGTTGCTGTTGCTGTTGCTGTTGTTGTTGCTGCTGTTGTTGTTGTTGTTGTTGTTGTTGTTGTTGTTGTTGTTGTTGTTGTTGTTGTTGTTGTTGTTGTTGTTGTTGTTGTTGTTGTTGTTGTTGTTGTTGTTGTTGTTGTTTTTGTTGTTGTTGTTTTTTTTTTTTTTTTTTTTTTTTTTGGGTTGCGAAGCAACCCTTTACGATCGATTTTGCCATTTTTTTCCATATTTATTCATTTTATTAAATCACGAAAATAAAATTTGTCAACTACAATAATACCCTTCCCATACTGTATGCATGTTGAGCAGTTTTGAATACGGTACTGTTCATAGTGCATTAAACCAAATGATATTTTTGCAATTGTTTAGTGTAGATTTGCTGTACTGTTTGCATTATATGTTACTGTTAGATGATGTTGTGTAATGATAAAGAGATGCATGCGTAATGCATAAATGATGCTATACAATGCATAATGCATAGAATGATGCTATATAATGCATGTGATATGTCATGAATGATGCACATGCACATGATAAAATGCGTGACAGTTAACAACCCAAAAACTAAGCTACCGCCATCCCCTGCCTAGCATGGGGGGGAGGTCAATAGCTTAGCTTTTGAATAATCAACTACCACATGAAACAACACAATCTGTGAAGTCTAAAAACGAGATCAACCTACCAAATCCAGTTCAAGTGAGCGTACCCGTTCGAGTGTAACTCAATGAACCTTTGGGAAATGATAGAACTGATTCTCATTTCTAAAAACCACAGACATGCATTGTTAATGAAATAACAGATGGATAATGATATGGTAGATGAATGCCACACATACGGACACATACGCACGCAATCAGACGAACACACGCACGCACAGAAGCTCGGAACAAGCCAATGCAAAAAGAACTTGCGAAGAAAAAAAAAACACAGAAGATGCAAAAGATCACTACCAAGCAATACAACACAATTAGACCTAATCGCCACAAATGTGATTGTTCCTCCTTTAGAGAGGACCTTCAATTCCTGAATGGTACAGCAAAGCCTCTGAAAAGTAGAAAATAGGGAAACGAAAGGGGGGAAATGGGGAATAGAAGTTGAGGGGATATAGATGGCGACTTTGAAAAAAAAATATCACAAGCTGGCTTCTGAACACAAATAGCAGGGAATTGGAGTAAACAGAAAAGAAGAAAGAGAAAAAAAAGTAAGAAGAAAAGTCCAAAGAGCTACACGTAGGTAAGAATGGAAAAGTACAGAACAAAGGAAAGAAGAATGATCATCGAAAGAAGGGGAGAGGAATAAAAATGCAGAGAGCGGGAAGATACCTCATATTCAAAATGCTAAAAGTTTTTCTCCACTAAAATGAAAGGGAACGAGCGAAAGGCTTATGAACCTTGAAAACATGAAAAGGCTAAAATCTTTAAAACTTGCATCACCTAAAAACGACTAGAAAACGAGAATAAGAAATGTTAGTCTAGATCCTACTCATCTAACATAGTTCTAGTTAATAAGTTAGCATTGATCTTACCTTGATGTGGTAGGTGGAGCGTAATCAGCGGGGCATTGTAAGCTCAACTAGCGAGAGGAAGGGAGAGAGAAAAAAGTGATGATCAAACCCTAAGGCAAAGCAAACAGAAAAAATGAATGAAAAATGCAAAACGAACGGAAGAGGAACACAATATATCAATGCAAGAATAGACACTAAACCGAAGCACGAATATAACAAGCAGAGAGAAATGAAAGGGAGCGGAATGAAATGTAAGATACAAAAACGAATGAGGAAAAAGAGAAGTCTTCCAGGAAAGTAAAGAAGGAAGAATTGGAAAAAATGAACAACTCACCTAGCAACGAGTAGATGGCGTATAGTCAGGAAGCGAACTCAAGGAGGACGCCTAAGAAAGAAAGGAATGAGCAAATCTGTTTATATTGAATGCATTGAGAATGAAATGTGGAGTAATGGCGACGGAAATGTGAAGAGCATAGTTTTCAGAGATTAAGACAAGGCGAAAACGTTGATACGGTAGCAAGAAGTGAGAAGCACGCACTAGTTAAGAACAAACTAGTTGCTTAGTCGAAATGACATCAATCCTTAAAAAACGATCTAGCTTTAGGGATACGAGATTAAGAAACGTTAAATTAAAGAATAATATATAAACTAGTTGATAGCTAACGTTGAGGTTCTCCTCACCTTTGTGTGGTAGGTAGGAGCAGAGTGACTAGTGGCAGTAAGCTAGCTGCAGCGGCGAGAGGAAAGGGGAGAGAAAAAACACGACACAAACCCTAAGCTAGTGCTGAGTTCGTCGCGTCAAAAAGTTTCGAAAACCTTAAACTGACAAATCGAGATAGCGATTTCAGCTTAGTCGGTTGAGATCAGGGTGGGCAACCAAAAGGTCCAAGGTTCAAACCTTGCAGTTGGACTTTTATGAATACATTTCAAATAGCTCGAAGTACACTCACTTTCATTTCAAACTAAAAAATGATGATTGTAGTAAAGCAAAATGCTTCGCAACCCTAAGACGATTTAGTCGCCTCTTGTTTTTTTTTTTTTTTTTTTTTTTTTTTAATAAGCAGGTGAAATTATATTATACAATGAAAAAGGCACCATCCACGGTCGTAATCGGGCTAGAGGGCCTAGGTACAATCGTACCGTACCCTCGGGGAATTCTCTAAGGTGGTTTGAAGGGCAGGTGCCTAAATATTGCAACCTGCCCGCTCAAAAGTTCTCTTGGCACCTTAGGCATATCTCAATCCTACCAAAAACAGCTTACCACATCCCACATGCTATGTTTGTTGCTTCGGCTTTGGCAGGCTGGCTTTGAACCTGCCTTGTCGAAATTGGTAGGTCGGGGTGATTGCACTCTTGACCTGCTTGAGGCGAATAATGAATGGAGTGGTTGCTGTGAATGTCACTTCAGTGCGAATGCGGTGATAGCCGGTTCCAACATCGAATCCTGGGTTCAACATCGAATCTTTGGGTGACAAGTTCAGAGACATCGTGACATATTTGGCGTGAGATCCAACATCACACCCACGATCTCCATATCGGTGTGCCCACGACGACACACCGATCATCAAAGTTGGAGGTGACAAGATCGTAGAGGTAAGATTACTGTAGCGTCGCCAATATCAACGAGATTGAGTAATGCTTTCCTGACGACGCTACAGCTCAACTGTAGATTCCCAATATCGATCCCACGCGGGATCTATCCGCTAGAGGTGACGCGTCCTGAGAGATCGCCTTGAGGGGGAGGATGGACGAAAGTCGAGGGATGTTGACGGATTTCAGCCGTCAATTCTCTGACGTCAGACATGCATGGGTGAATTCGTCAACATCAACGGATGTTAGTCGACATCCACATCCACTCGTGTGACAAGTTACAACTCCCTCCCTGCTTCACTTGTCTGTTTGACGCCTTAAAGAAGATTCTCGATGTACAGTCGACTTGTGTCAAGAACGAAATGATGCATTGACTATGGTTGGTTGGGGTACATAAATCTAACCCTAACTGCTATACCCCATGTGGCACACATCACTAAAGGCTACAACATTTGACACACCCCCATAGCCTAAGTGAGGGGTGTCAAGCAAAACCAAAACCGTACGGTCACAAGACCAGTCACAAAGAAACAAAGCTCAGGGTGGATCACAACGTCACCACATAGTCTGAGCACAAGAAAAAAAGCCACAAGGCCAGTCCAAGAGTTCACAGAGGTATATGCAAAGCGTACAAACAAAGCAAGCAGAGAACACAAGACTAGCAAGACGAGAACCTGTGTCAACGAGACCTAACTGCACACAACACCTCTGGTGGTCACAAGGCGGAAGGGCCTTGGTGAAGATGTCTGCAATGTTGGCCTCGGACTCCACAAACTCGAAGCGAGTCTATCCACGTCTCTGCAACTATCGTAGAAGAAAGTACATGACGTTGATGTTCTTCACTCTGCTCTCCAGTCGAGGCTCTCGACAGAGGAGAATCGTCGCCTTGTTGTCAGTGAACAAGGTCGGTGCAGAGCTCGGCCGCTCACCAAGGTCAGTGAGCAAGAAGGTCAACCAACGCAGCTCCTGTGCAGCCATGGCTCCAACATAGATCTCAGCCTGATCGGTAGAGGTCGAGACCGAGGAGGAACGCGTGGACCTCCACGAAACAGCTCCAGAGCCCAGGCTGAAACAGTACCCCTGAGTAGACCTGTGAGTCTCGGCGTCGTCAGCGTAAGAAGAGTCATAGTGACCAGTAAGTACGACAGACTGTCTCCCTCCAAGAACCAGCCCCACGCCTGATGTCGTCGCTAGGTACTTCGCCACCCTCACAGCAGCTGTCCAGTGAACAGGACGGTGTCTCCCTGGCGCAACAAAGCGGGCAAGGATGCTGAGAGGGAAGGCGATGTCCGTGCGAGTACAAGTCATCAGGTACATGAAGCAGACCACAAGCTATGCGTAAGGACCACTAGGCTCGAACAGCTCGTCAAGAAAGGGACCAGTGAGTCTGTGGTCAACGGCAAGAGGTGTGCGCTGTATTGTGGAGTGCTGAAGCTCGAACCGCTGAAGGACCTGCTGCACCATGTGTGACTGTGAGAGTGTAATGGTGCAAGCGGCTCTGACCGTGGTGATTTGCAGGCCAAGGTAGTGGCGCAGCATATTCACCCAGTGCATGTGTGTCTCTTCTGCAGTTCGGACTTCACGTCAGCCAAAGCAACCCTGTCAGCAGTGGCGAAGACCAGGTCGTCGACGTAGACCAGTACAAAGAACGGTGTGGAGCCACGACGAACGAACAGCGACGGGTCGGCAGAAGACGGCTGGAAACCAAGGTCAGACAGGGTAGAACGAAGGGTGTCGTGCCACTCACGAGGCGCCTTACGAACACCGTAGACCGGTCGCCTCAGCCTCCACTGGGTCCCAGGAGGGAAAGTGCCAGTGAAGGCAGAGGGACGAAGCAATCAGACCTATTCGTATAGGCTACCCTGAAGGAAGGCAGTGGAGAAGTCGAGAGAGTGTAACTCGTAGTCTCTCTGTGCTGCTACGTGCAGTAACACCCGAAGAGTGGTCATCTTCGGGGTAGGCGCGAAGGTCTGAAAGAAGTCAACTCCCTCGCGCTGACTAACTCAAATCTCTAGCCACATAGCGCGTCTTCAAGACCAGAGGAGATCCCGGTGGCCGCTTCACCCTGAAGATCCACATGCCATCGACTACGTTCGCCCCAGGAGGGGGAACCTCGTCGACGTAGGTGCCTGTGGATCTGTAGGAGGCCATCTTTGCGTCCATGGCAGCTCTCCACTAAGAGGCCCAAGGCCCTGACACTGCCTCAACGTAAGTGCGAGGAGTCGGTATGTCAAGGGCGTCGGGGTCTCCCTCAAGGGCGAGCAGCATGGCACAGAGATGAGGGGAAGCGGCTGCTAGGAACTCTAGCTCAAACTGCCTGTCCTCTAGGGCGTCACAGCCAAGGGCAGACTCACCCCCGACGGCCAGAGGACTGGTAGGAGGAGCAGCCACAAGACTGGCTTAGTCAAGGCGGCGAGTAGTGGCGAACTCAATGACTATGGTAGTAAGGATGGAGACAGAGGACAGAGAGGCACGAGGGTCGGTAACAAGAGAGGCGAGAACACAAGAGAGAACAGGACGGTACGTGCGGTAGTAGTCAGTGACAGGAGTAGAGAGGGAAGCAGTGAGGGCCGACTCAGGAGGAGAAGGAAGCACAGACGGAGACGGACGAGGGGAGCTAGGACGAAACAGGGCAGTACGAAGGTCAGTGATGGGAACAGGGGACGAGGGACGAGCACGAGGAGAGCAACGAGAGGCCCAAGCGTGAGAAAGAGGAGGGGACAACGGAGGCTGAGAACGGGGGAAAACAGCTGGTGTGGGGTTAGGAGGAGGAAGCGTGGGACCGAACACAGGAGGAGAAGGGAAGGAGCGAGGAGAGGGAGAGGGGAGACCGAGGGTCCGAAGACCAGAGACAAGAGGTGGAGGTGGCGGCAGCTGCTGCTCTTGCTGCGGTTGCGGGTGCTGCTCCTCCGGCAGTGGCTGCTGCTGCGGCTGCTCCTCCAGCTGCGGCTGCTGCTGCTGCTGCTGATGTTGCTGCTGCTGGCGCTGCTGCTCCTCCAGCTGCTGCTGCTGCTGCTGCTGCTGCTCCTCTAGCTCCTGCCGCTCCAACTCGAGGCTCTCTCTCTCCAACTCCAGTTGCTCCTCACGTGCACGGCGAAGACGGGCCTGGTGCCGGGTCGGGTAGGGGTGCGGGCGCGGAGTAGTGTCCGGGGCAGGGGCAGCCCCAGGACTACCCTCCAAGGCACCAGCCGCACCACCCCCAGAGCCAGCACCACCAGAAGTAAAAAGGTCAGTCCCAGGCTCTCCGGGTCCAGCAGAGGGCTTACCCGCACCGCCAGTCGTAGCACCTCCAGGGACAGCTCGACCAACACAAGCTCTTCGAAGACTAGAGTCTCCTACAGTCACGGGCTTAGCTCCAACTCCATCAACCCCAAAATTAGGACCTCGTGCAGGTACGCTCTCAGCTCCAACTCCAACTCCTCTAGAGCTAGCACCTCCAGGGTCCTCGCCACGAACACCGGCTCCCGCAGGGTCTGCAGTAGGCTGTGAGGAGGACTGGGGGGAACGAGGCTGCACCAGAGGGGCTACCAAGGGGGGATGGGTAGCGTTTGACACACCTGACGGGGCTGGACCAGGGGGGGAGGCTGTACCGGGGGAGCAGGAGGGGGAGCGGAAGTCAGGAAGAGAGGGGGAGGAGGAACCGGGAGACCTCGACAGGGATACCAGACGTAGTAGGGGTCGGACTCGTCAAAACGGACGTCGCGGGAGTCAAAGAACCGGTGAAGGGGAGGGTGGTAAAGGGTGAAATCGGATGAGTCCTCTTGGAAACCAAGAAAGACACAGAGAAGGGTGCAAGGAGAGAGCTTGTCCGCGGAGGTGTCGCGAACAAGCGCCAAGCAGCCCCAGACACGAAAACGCGACGCAACACCAGAAGACCCGGTCCAAAGACTGGTCGGTGAAACCTCTGGCCGAGAGACACGTGGCCAGAGGTTCAGCTGGTGAGCAGCGTACCAAACCGCGTAGGGCCACAAAAAATGGGGGGCACGGGTGTGGGTCATGGAGGTACGGGCGATCTCTATGACTAAGCCCATGCGGCGCTCAGCAACCCCATTCTGTTGTGGGGACTCTGGAAGCGTCCAGGACTGACGGATGCCCTGCTCGCGACAGAATCCAGCAAGAACGTCGGAGCGAAACTCACCCCCGCGGTCGGAGTGAAGACACCTGACATGACGACCACGAGCGTTCGCAGTGGTAAGTAACCACCGGATCAGCGTAGAAGTCACCTCGGACTTCTTCGCCAGGGAGAACAGTGTGGT
>CANIUD010000465.1:165000-179291 GCA_947470075.1 Closterium sp. Yama58-4
GCCGTTGATCCGAGGTAGCGCACCAAGCGCTTTGCCACCTCCAACTGCTCCTCAGTGGGCCGCTGCACAACTCTGGCCAGCTGCCCCACTCCGAATGAAGCATCAGGTCGCGTATGCACAGCAGCATACATCACACTCCCAATGAGTGACTGGTACTCGTTCTGCTGCTCATCCTCGAGTACATCATCCTCCTCAGCTGCCTTCTTCAACTTGAAGCCCGCAGGGAACGGTGTCATCACAGTGCGACCTCCAGTCACACCATACCGCTCCATGACACCAGAGATGTAGTGTGACTGATGCACCTTCAGCCACCTCCTCTCAACATCCCTCTCAATCTGCAGCCCCAAGTAGTAGTGGACATCCCCCAGCATCTTGCACTTGAAGTTGTCCATCAGCAGCTTCTGTGTCCTCTCAATCTGCTCCATGGAAGGTGAGAACAGCAGTATGTCATCGACATACACCAGCAGCAAGAGCAACTGCTCCCCCTCTCCAAGCAGAAACAAGCTGTGATCCGCCTGGGATGTCTTGAAGCCTCCACCCAGCAGCACCTCCTCCAGCTTCTCGTACCAGCACCTGGGCGCTTGCTTAAGGCCATAGATAGCCTTCTTAAGCTTGCACACCCGGCTGGTCCCATCCTCATAGCCGTCGGGCTGCGCCATGTAGATATCCTCCAGCAGCACTCCATTGAGGAACGCAGTGGTGATATCCATCTGCTTCACGTGCCATCCCTTCACAGCTGCGCCAGCCAGCAAAGTCCTCAATGTCACTGGCTTAGCAACGGGAGCGAAGATCTCCCCAAAGTCGACCTTCTCCTTTTTTGCTGAAACCCCTTGGCGACCAAACGGCTCTTGAAACGCTCCAACGCACCATCAGCACCACTCTTCACCTTGAAGACCCACTTGCTGCTGATCGGCCGTCGCCCCTCGGGTAACTCAACAAGCTCCCAAGTCCCATTCTCAATGAGACTGTTGAACTCCGCATCCATGGCAGCCTTCTACTCATCCTTCTGGGGTCCACTAAGTGCCTCCTCCACTGTGGCTGGTTCTCCAGGCAAGGGTGTGAAGAAACAGAAGGCCATCTCCTCATCCTCTCCCTCATCCGCCTGAACCGCCATGGCACCTTGCTTTGGTCCTCCCAAACGGCTATACTTCAGCCTTGAAGGTGCTGCTGCCACTCTCTTCTCGCGGGTTGCAGTCTGCTGCCCATGTGGTGAAGCTCCTCTCTGCACACTCCTTTTGGTGACCTTGGCGTTTGCAGCAGGTTCGGGCTGAGATGGTGAGTCCACACGTGCCGACTCATCCTCCAACCCCTCCTCTCCAGCAGGACCAGCACCTTGCTGCTCACCACCGCCACTGTGGTCACTGGTCAGCTCTGACCCAGGGAGATCCTCAAGGTGCAGCTGAACCTCCTCCACTGCAGACCGCTCAATCTCCTGCAGACGCAAGCCAATCTGCACCTGCTGCTGCTGCTGCCAGTCCTTGTACATGACGTCCTCCACAAACTTGACGTCACGGCTGACCAGCGTCCTCTTGCCTTTGGGGTCCCACATCAGCCACCCCTTCGAGTCAGGAGCCATCCCAAGATGGACAGCCCACACAGCAGCAACTTCCAGCTTGTGCCTCTGCTCCTTAGGCACCATCACAAGCCCCATGCAGCCCCACACCCGCAGCAATGCGGGATGGCTTCTTCCCAAGCCAACGCTCGTACGGCACCCAATGCTTGTCGCCAACATGCGTCAAGACCCTGTTCTTGACCGTGATGACATGGCGAACAGCTTCAGGCCAGAACTTGTAGGGCATCCCTGCAGCCCCCAACAAGGTCTTAGCCGCCTCGCCAATGGTCCGGTTGGCACGCTTTGCAATGCCGTTCTGCTGCGGTGTTCCTGGGCAGGTCAGCTGGTGTCGGATGCCATTCCTCTTGAGGAACTTGGTGAATTCCGCTCCAAGGAACTCTCCACCACGGTCGCTCCTCAGCACCTTCACCAGCCGCATCGCTTGCACCATCGGCAACCAATCCTCCTTGATCGCCGCTGCAGCATCGCTCTTCTTGGACAAGGGATGCGCCCACGTGAAACGGCTCCATTCGTCCACCATGGTGAGGAAGTATAGCATTCCCCCAGTCCCCTCAGTCCTCATAGGACCCACCAGGTCCATGTGCACCACCTCCAATGGTGCCTTGGCTGATCCCTCCGCACGTGGAAACGGGAACCGCGCAAACTTGTTTTGCATGCACGCCTCGCAGCTGCCATAGTGAGCGCCATCTCCTTGCAGTTGCAGCCCATGCACGCACTTCTCCTTGTGCATCACCTCCAATGTAGAAACAGCCACGTGTGCGAGCCGCCGATGCCAAGTCTCCCAATCCGCTTGGCCCGAGGTAGCCGACGCCTTCACCGCCGCACTTCCTCCAATCAGCTCCTCTCCTTGCACACCTTGCTGCTCCTCCTCAGTGACACTCTCCTCCATAGGTGCCGCCACTGCCGCCTTGCCCGATTTCCGCCAAGGGAGGACCGGGATCTGCCACATGCGCTTGTGGACATCTCCCTTCCGCTGCAGGTCCCAAATCAGCCGCTCATCGTTGTAGGCACGATAGCGCTCCGAGCCAATCGTCTCGGTGTTCACACCCGCATCTCCCAACCGGCCGGTAGAAATCAGGTTCGCGCACAAGTCCGGCACCCACAGCACGTTCTTCAGCCCCACGAGCTCTCCATCCGCTCCCATGAACTTGGCGCATCCCATGCCCATGACCTTGGCCTTGGCGCCCGTCGCGGATGTGACTGTAGAGATGGGTGCGGGCTGAATCTCATCGAGTAGGTCCGCACGAGGAGTCATGTGCCAGGAGCTTCCCGAGTCAATCACCCAATGGGTGAGAGGGTGTAGGAGAACCTTGGCAGCCATAGCGAGGTCGGTTGCACCTTCGTTCACGAAGAAGAAGAACCCGGCCTTCCGCTCCTCAGATTTGCCGCCTTTCTCCTCATCCTTCTCCTCTCCACTAGCTCCCATAACTCCCCCACTCCTCGTGCCACCACGCTGGTTGCTTGATGAAGGCGGGGTCCAATCCTTAGGTCGTTGGTAGCACTTCCTCCAACGATGTCCGCGCTTCTTGCAGTAGAAGCACACCTCCCCTTGACCCCCGCCGCCATCCTCCTTAGGGTTATCATTGTTCTTGCCCTTCCACTTCTTCTTGAAGCCACTCTTTCCACCTCCAACTCCATAGCCAGCCCCCTCCTCCGAGCGCTCCACACTCCGCCGCCGCAAGTCCTCCTCTAGGATGCGCGCGCGAATGTAATCCACGCTCCACTGGGGCTGTTGAGAGTTGAGGTTGATCGCAAGGGCAGACCACGACTCCGGCAGCCGTATCACGATCTCCACGCATTGCACGAGCTCCGGGTACACCACACCGCCGCCTTGGAGCTTCGTGAAGATGTCGCGCATCTCGTCCAACACCGGTTGCATCGGCTCTCCATCAACGAACTTGATGTCGCGCAGCCGCCGCGCGAGTAGCACGATGCCGGTAGCGTGTGTCGGTGAGTGCACATCCAGAAGCTTCCTCCAAGCCTTGGGTCCACATTCTGGATCACCCAAGAGGTCTTTGATGTGGTCAAGTTGTCGTCCGCCAACCGTTTTCACCATGAGCATGTACGCGTCGAACGATCGCTTTATCCACTCTCCTTTCAGCTCCGCGGCCTCCGGCATCTTCTCCTTCCCCTCCACCAGGTCCAATAGCTTGTATTGGGTGTACATCAGCCTCATGCGGAAACTCCAGTGCTCGTAGTCCTCCCCCATGAATTTCTCGATAGAGAACGCCTTCACGGGATCCACGGTTGTTGGAGATGGTGTAGATGATGACGGTAGCGTAGGGTTGGCTGATTGGTGAGTCCCCACTCCACCACCAGGAACTCGCCCCTGCTCTCCAGCCTCTCTACCTCCAGCCATCTTGCCACTAGCACCTCTGGAGTCCGTTCCAGTCATATTGAGGCCTTATGAACGGTGGAAACTTGAGAAATCGCTTGGAGAGAATTCTGCCAGAAATTTTGATTCTACGAAAAACGCCGTCGCGGACTGGATACTTCGAATTACAACGCGGTTCGACCACCAATCGAAATTTCGCAAGCAGAGCTACTAGAAAACGGTCTCACTCGTCAACATTGGTTGAGAATTCACGACGATTCGTCGTCTCAAAGTCGACTACCCGCTCTGATACCACTTGTTGTTCAGGATCCGTCACTTCGAGAGCTTACGACGAACTTATTTCTCAACTAAACGCAAATCCGCTCGGTAGGATGTTGCGTCTTAGGCTTAGCTACCATCTCCAATTTGAATCACTTAAAAAGATGGTCTATAGAGTGAGAACCAATTGAAAACGTCCAGCTGCTGCATGACTAGAGTGGTAGAAGAGGTACAAGCATTAAGACATAGAGAGTTGGAGTTGGGGACCTCCAAGAGAACCATGAGAGGGAAGGGGTTCTCCAAGAGCTAGGGAAGGATGGTAGGAACCTTCCTAGCAGCAAGGATGCAACCCTCATCATGAGGTCCTTGAGGTGTCACATGCAAAATCCAATCTAGTTGGATTTTGCCTAGGTGTTGCAACATTTGCAACCCATGCTAGAAACTTCTAGCCACCCCAATCCAAAAGTCAAAGTTGCCTTCCTAACCACCCAACCAAAGATCCCTTTATAGTCATGACCCAATATCACCCAATGTAGATAATATCTCAAAATGAGATAGAATTCCCAAAACTTGGAAATCTTGTAACTTGGGCGATCTTGGTCGGAATAAGGCGATCTTGGTATCGTTGGAAAGCTCTGGATTTCTCCTGCATGATAAAGCATGTAGACTTGGAGAAAAACACAGAGATGATAATATCCAACAGCCATGCACAATAACATATGCTCATGCAAACAATGCACGCATGAATAGCACGAGCACTCGGCAGGACGTTAGGATGACATGCACTCAAAATGACGTGCATCCAACAGTTGGAAACAAGTAATTTAACGCTTCTGATGTGTCGGAACATCGAACTGTAAACGAAGCGAGCTATAACGAAGCAGCGGCGAGTCAACCGAGGAGGTTGACAAAACGTAACAGCTGGAGGTTACGCGAAGGTCAAAGGTCAGCGACCTTTGACTCGCAAGAAGGCAGCACGACAGCAAGGACAAACAACTGACTCGGTATTGAGCAGTTGCCCGAGTCGTCGCTGTATCAAATAGCAACAACAACAGTAAAACAGTTAGTCGCATCCTTTCATATTCCTTGTAATCTTATAAAAGGCTTGTATTACCTTGCTATAATCAATCTATCTTGCCCTCACACACCAGCGCAAGGTGGTTCAATACTTTATTAAACGCTTCTGCAATTACAACATTCCTACTCAGGGTCTTAGCCTTGAAAAGATCCTAAGGGCTTTTTCTCAGCCCAACATGGTATGAGAGCTCACAAGGAAAGAAATATCCATCCCTTTTAAAACTCCTACAACAACAGAAAGCATGGCAACACAGAAGGAGAGAAGCTCCTCTAACGGCTCTCCCGGCACTACTCCTACTCCACCTCCAGCCTCTGGCCTACAGACAGAGGGAGGCACGGCGACAAGACAAGTTGCTGAGTCTACTGAAACACCTGCGAACCAAGCAACAGGCCTCGACCCAAGCTTGATGGAGAAATTTTTCTCCTTCATGTCCTTCTACGAGCAGCACCAGCAAGCGGCTAGCACATGCGCAATCAAAAACAGCGACAACAACAATGGCGTCACCCCTATGAGTCTTGACGGCTCATCCTATGCGCGCGGAAACCAGCAGCAACCCACCTTTGCTCCGTAAGAGCCTCAACATGGCTCCATCAGCTTCATGCCACACCAGCAGCCTTCACCTGGACAAGAGAAGACATTGGACGCACTTCAGGTTCAATCGCAGTTTGCACATGTTTTAAAGATGCAGACATCGACGCCTTTTGGCGGCAAAGATTTATATACCTGGTCATTCGAATTTGAGCTGATGATGGAAGGCGCGCAAATCCTCGGATTCTTTGACGGCTCCCTGCCATACCCAATGCACAGAACACAATACGACAAGCAGCAGTACACGTATCAGTCGCTGGTGGCATATACGATACTCCTACGAAATATAACGTCGAACGAGCAGCAGAACATCCGGTCTTATCGTGGATACGGCAACTCCGCCGAGCTCGCGTACAACCACCTGAAGAGTCTGTATCAAGCAACAGACAGTGTTAATCAAAGTCGACTCATGGCACAACTGACAACAGTGGAAATGAAACCAGGCGAAAAAGGGATGGCGTATATTAGTCGTTGTTGCGGACTGCGCGACACACTCCATCGATGCGGTGGATCGATCTCTGAGGAAGCCTTCGTCACAGTCGTCATCACTGGTCTCGGCCCTCATTGGCGCTCTACCCGAGCTATTCTCCGAGCTCACGGGAAGATCTCTGAAGCGGCACTATGCGCCGAAATTCACGCTGGACAGCAGGACATGGACCTGCACGAAGAACGTCACAAGAGAAAAACGTCAGTACTTGAGATCGCATTTCACACTTAACGACGCTACAACAACAACAACAACAACAACAACCGACAAAACAAGCATTAAGTACAACAACATGTACCACCGTTCTGCCATCTCCTCAAAACATCAGGACATCCTCGCACTCACTGTCCAAATCTGCAGCAGTCAACACGGCCGCAACGTCAACTTCGACCTTCAAGCAATCAGGTGGCCTCCACACAGGCGCATCCTGCCAATCAAACACAATTTTCAATGACATCGACGACTCAATCTGCACAAGGTACAAGAAATATCATGAGCAGCATGGCAAGGTTAACAGACTCCTGCATCACCGAGTCACCGCCGCACTACTCACCGGAAGAACAACTCGACGAAAGCATTCCTCGCCGCGAGTCACTAGAGCCAAACCCGACGTACGCAGCTATCGCCCAGAGCGAGCCGTCCGGGAAAGACACCTGGTTCTTGGACAGCACATGTGCTCCTCGGGTCGCTTCGTTCAACGAGAACACCAACTTCAACGCGAAGTCGTAATCACTGTCGCCAACAACCAGAACCTGCGCACACGACGACAAGGGATAGTTCAACTTCAGTCTCGAGAAACCAACGTTATCCTGCAAATGTCAAAGGTTTTAATCGCAGAAGGACTCGGCTACAACTTACTCAGTGTCAGCCAACTTATGGCGAAAGGGATTCATTTTGAAGCAGACAGCACCACGCAAGAATTAAGCTGTACAACGGGAAGGGGGGCCTCTACATCGGCAAGGCAGTCCTGAAGAATAATGTATTCGTCTTTGACTTTGTTCCAGACCAAGGCACCGCCGTCAGTGACGGAATCGTCAACTTCACTTCCTAGACACACCCATCGGATTTCGACCCCGACTTCAGCCCCGGCGGCTTCTGGTACTCGAACACTATACCTAAGGCGGAACGGACGATAGCATTAGCAACAATTCAAACAACGTCGAGAGAAGCAGAAACAACATCAGCAGAAACAACATCGGCAGAAACAACATCGACAACAACAAAGACAACACCGGCAGCAGTAGAAACAACACCGGCACCAATCGCTGGTCCTTCAACAGCACCGGTCTCCATCAACGACACCCCACCGACTCCTGCGCCACAACTAACTCCCACTCCACGCAAAGCCCACAGAAGCGCCAACTTCACCGCAGGTTTTTACTCCAACTCCGACCTGTACAGGCGCTCACCCGGACATCGCGCTAGCGAAGACATCTGGCATGCAAGGATGGGACACCCGAGCAACACAACGTTAAACAATACAATAAGAGCTAGAGTACTTGACAAGGACTCACGACTTCTACACGACGGCAGAGAACTTCAACGAGTCCACGGAACGTGCTTTACCTGCCCTGAAGCCGACTTACCGCATCAGCCGTTCGTCTCTCACCACAACCCGAGCGCTCCAGCATACGCACCACTGGAAAAGGTGTATAGCGACATACTGTACAATCGCGAACCCGGACAAGGAGCCTACAATTACACCATCACCTTCATCAACGCCACCACATGATACGTCTGGCACTTCAACCTCCCGAACCGGGACATGGCCTTCGAAGCTTTCGTCGCCTGGCTTCCAGCAGCAAAATGGGAATCAGGAGCGAAGCTGAAAAGCTTCCAGTCAGACGGGGGAGGGGAATATCAGTCACAAAGGCTCAAGCAGTACCTGGCAGAACGAGGCATCAAGCGGCTCATCTCCCTTCCCTACGCCCACCAACAGCAAGGTGTAGCAGAAAGGATTAACAAGACTCTCCAAAACACCATGCGCAAGCTGCTACGTGGCATGCGACTACCCAACCACCAGTGGCCCGAAGCAATGGACCATGCTGTGATGCTGCACAACTTGCTTTCGTCATCATCGCTCCCGAACAACGCATCACCGCATCTGTTGTGGACAGGAAAACTGGGCAGCACAAAAATGTTGCGAATTTTCGGCTGTATGGTACAGTTCCGACCCCCAACTGCATGAGCCGGCCGATTCTCTCAACGCGCACAGTGGGGGGTACACTTGGGCATCGAAAGACATTACAACGCATGGAAGATTTTTTACGTCCACTCGAAGGAAACAGTAGCAGCACGTGACGTGATTTTCTACGAACGGCTCACCCTCCCAACGTACCGAGACCCCACAGGCGGATTTCATGGTGACCGAGCCTTCGCTTCGGCAGCAAACAAAGCTGACTGGGACAAGCAGAACGTGGACGGAGCATCGGAGGAAGCCGGACCTCTACCCTAGTGCTCAGTGGACATCCCGATGGACGACGACAACCCTCGCGAAAGCATCAACGCCGAAGTCTACTACGACCTCGCCGACAACGGTTACGTTACACCTCAACCAGTCAACACCAACATCTCCGAACGCATAGGACCCAATTTCTTACCTGATCCAGAAGCGGGAGACGAAGCAGTTTATCCCGAGGACCCAAATCTCCCCCGACTCTCACAGAGTGGACTGCAGATACTGGGACTCGTCACCGCCGTCCACGGGGCAACACCACCTAAGGAGCTTGCCACAATTCAGCAGGCTCTGGGGGGGGAGCACAAGGAAAAATGGCGCGAAGCCATGGATAGGGAATTGAAGGCGCTGGAAGAACGCAACACCTGGAAGGTCGTACCAATCGGAGTGGCACGCAACAAGACAATACTCACCGGGAAGTGGGTCTTCCGCGCGAAGACAAAGGCTGACGGAACCATCGACAAGTTCAAAGCACGATGGGTCGTGCGCGGCTTCGACCAAGAACACGGACGAGACTTCACCGAAACTTTCGCGCCAGTCAGCCGACACACTTCACTACGGATTCTCCTCGCGATAGCGGCCATGAAGTGGAAGAAGCTCCGCCAAATCGATGTCGCCAACGCCTTTCTCTACACCCCCGTCGATGCTGAGATCTTCGTCGAACAACCACACGGCTCCAACGCAGATCCTAACCAAGTCTGTCAGCTGCTAAAATCCTTTTACGGCATTAAGTAAGCTCCGAGACTATGGCAGCAATACCTACACGCTCGACTAATCCGCATCGGATTCCTCCAACTACCGCACGACCAAGGCATGTACCGACTCACGAAAGGCACTGACTACATCCTACTTATCGTCTACATAGACGATCTGCTCTACATTAGCTCAACCGACGGCATCACAACTTGGTTCGAAGGGGAGCTGCAGCGGGACCTCACGTTCACCGTCTCGTCCACCGTCACACAGTAGCTAGGACTCAACGTACAAGACGGAGAAAACGCCATCTACCTCAGCGCCGCAAAATACGCCGACACCATCGCCAAACGCTTCGGACTAAACCCAGCCACCATCACCACACCCTATCGCCACACCGACGGAAATCACAAGGAAGCGTCCGCTCTACTCAAACCCGCCGGCATACGCGACTACCAACGAAAGTTGGAATGCTTGCTCTTCGCTGCCGTTACCTGCCGACCGGACCTATCGTACTCGGCGAGCCAACTCGCCACCTACCTCAAGAAGCCTGAAGCAAATCACATGGCCGAGCTCGATCGCGCTCTCCACTACCTCATCAGCACCCTGACGATCGGTCTAACCTACCATAAAAGTGGAACCTCGATACCTAAACTAATCGGCTATGTAGACGCCGACCATGCCGGCAATTCTGACAACAGACGATCGCGCACCGGCTACATCTACCGACTCGAACCTATCGGGCCTATCTCATGGCAGTCGAGCAAGCAAGAGCTAATTGCTCTCTCCTCAGCCGAAGCAGAATATATCGCACTCTGCTCAGCCACCAAGGAAGGACTGTATCATCACGAATTGCTGGAAGAAGCGAAACTGGCTCAGTTACCCAGCTTCTCCCTGTTCTGCGACAACCAATCAGCAATCCGCATAGCGAACAAGAACGGATTCGCGAACCGAACAAAGCACATCGCCCTACGATATTTCTTCGTGAAGGACGAGATCGAGAAGGGGAGACTCGAGCTATCCTACTGCCCCACATCCGAGATGGCAGCAGATTACTTGACCAGAAGTTTGAATACTTCATGCTGCTGACTGGACAAGGCCACGTCACCAGCAGCGACACTCCAGAAGCGAAGGGGAGTGTTGGAAACAAGTAATTTAACGCTTCTGATGTGTCGGAACATCGAACTGTAAACGAAGCGAGTTACAACGAAGCAACGGCGAGTCAACCGAGAAGTTGACAGAACGTTACAGCTGGAGGTTACGCGAAGGTCAAAGGTCAGCGACCTTTGACTCGCCAGAAGGCAGCGCGACAGCAAGGACAAACAACTGACTCGGTATTGAGCAGTTGCCCGAGTCGTCGCTGTATCAAACAGCAACAGCAACAGTAAAACAGTTAGTTGCATCCTTTCATATTCCTTGTAATCTTATAAAAGGCTTGTATTACCTTGCTATAATCAATCTATCTTGCCCTCACACACCAGCGCAAGGTGGTTCAATACTTTATTAAACGCTCCCGCAATTACAACATTCCTACTCAGGGTCTTAGCCTTGAAAAGATGCGAAGGGCCTTTTCTCAGCCCAACACACGGTAGGGTGCTTAGCGTAACACGATAGTTCGCCAATCAAGGTAACGAGTTTCCATTATCTACTAACATTTAGATGCTCACAACACGAGATATAACTTGACTTCTAAATACCTTTAATCTTGCAGTACGCATATAGACCCGAACCCATAAACCCCATAACTTGCCCAATAATATTGCCCTGCAGAATCAATACCAACAATAAGAAAAATCTTGTGAGAACAGAAACATCAGACAGCAACCCAGATAGCATACCCTAAACTAAAACCCCATTTCCATACAAAAGCCCTCCCACACCATTATCCAATATTATCCCCCAAATACCCCACCAAAATCCCCACCCTTCATACCCTTCCCCACTCTTCCCCTTGCCACTCTTACCAGGTCAAACGGCAAGCCTCCAAAAAGTGCCCAACCGATTCCAACCGTTCCTAAATCCTGCAAATACCAGCCAAGAGAGGGATGTGGATTCTGGATTAGATTACGGTAGGAGATGAGATTAGTCCAGGAAATGAGATTAGTAGGCACAGAGCAGAGAGCAGAGTTGAGAGTGGTATTGACAAAGATGATGGTGGGGTGGGTGTGCTGTGCACACCTAAATGCACAGTGTAGTGTTACCACACACGCACCCACGCACGCACGCACGCACGCACGCACACACCCACACCTTGATGTTACTTTGCCCACACCTTGATGTTGCCACCACACCTTGATGTTGCCACCACACCTTGATGTTACCACCACACCTTGATGTTACCACCACACCTTGATATTACCACCAAACCTTGATGTTACCACCACGCCTTGATGTTACCACCACACCTTGATGTTACCACCACGCCTTGATGTTACCACCACACCTTGATGTTACCACCATGCCTTGATGTTACCACCACACCTTGATGTTGCCACCACACCTTGATGTTACCACCACACCTTGATGTTGCCACACATGGTTTGGGTGAGGGCAGAGTTGATAGAAGTGTTGAGGAAGATGGTGTAGTTGAGAGCAAAGGCCATTAGGCATGACATCGACAGCACAGCCTGATGAGCGGGAGAGATGGTGTGGATTGCACGAAAATAGGTTAGAAGCGCAGAGAGGCGATGAGGAAGATGGTGCAGTTGAGACGATTCCTTGAATCGATGTAAAAAGCACCAGCACAGGCTGATGGGCGAGGGGGACGGCATGGAGTGCATGGAAATTAGGTTGGCGGAGGAGAGAGGCGCTGCTGAGGACGATGGTGCAGATGAGGGCGGACGCCGTGAGGCATGCCATCGCCAGCACTGCCTGATGAGTGGGTGGTGGGGACTGGGGGGGGGAGCACACCCGATCTGTCAGTATCACATGCTGCTGCAGACACGATGGTGTAGTTCAGTGCCAAGGCCATGGCGCATGACACTGACAGCACGGCCAGGTGAACAGGAGGGGAAGAGAGAGGGCGGCGGGGAGTTGGAGAGAGCACAAATAAAGCACTGCTGCGCCCATGAGGGCGGGGGGCATGAGGGTTGGCATCAACAGCACTGCTGGGAGGGCGGGAGAGATGGCATGGATTGCACAGACATTAGGTTAGACGAGTTGAGAGAGGAGTTGAGAAAGAGGGTGTGGGTGAGGGCGACGGGCATGAGGCATAATGTCATGAGCACCACCTGAAGGATGGGAGGGGACGTGGATGGGGGCATGGGGGCAAAGGGGGTAGGAGAGGGCACGCACGTATGAAGAGGTGCTGAGCCAAAGATGGTGTGGGTGAGGGTGACGGGCATGAGGCATGATATCGACAGCACCGCCTGAAGGGTGCGAGCAGAAGAGGGGGAGAAGGGAGGGGGGAAGATCCCGGAACGGTTGGTTGGTTGGTTGGTTGGAACAGAAGCGTAGCATGAAATGGCATGACACAGAATCACATGGCATGGCACGGAATGCCATCGCGTGGTATGACATGCCATGACATGACATGGCATGGCATGGCATAGCACAGCATGCATGGTGGAAAAGATACTTGACCTGACTCACCTTGCTGAGTGGCACGAGTGCCTTGACTTAGCATGGCGGCATAGCAAGTTGCTGTAATGTCTCTCCCCTCCCCCTTTCCCCACACACAAACACCGCCCCTCGTGAAATCAGTCGTGTTTTGAGTCGACTCATAACTTGACCCTTTCCCCGCGCACAACACTAACACCGCCCCTCACACGTGCACCATGCACCAGCACCAAAAATGGAGGGAACTTAAAACTGGCTAAATCTGAGTCGCTTTCGAGAACTCTCAAACACAAATACACCAATTCTATTTCCCCTCATTCTCCCACGATTTTGAGTTTTTTTTTTGTTTTTTTCTTCACTAAACTCTCCAGTTTAGGAATGCCTAGGGTGACTTAGGAAAAACCCCCTTCACGATTACGAACCGAACATGTTCGCCTTCGCCCTGAAACATTGCAGATGTTTGCGAACCTTGAACATGTTCGCCCCCCTATCACGCACGAACATCGAACCCTTCACATGTCTGTGCTGGCTCGTGCGAACATGTTTGGTGTTCACCCGATGCTCATGTCTACCTTGCACCACCACAAAAAGTCACCCATCAACCCACCGCAAAATTGGGTTGCAGCGGTGCCAGAACTCAAGAGCCTGTTGAATCTCCCCTGAAAATAACGTCCAGAGAAGCAGCACGGGGATGCAGATTCTCACGCACAACCAATTCCTTCCCACCCCACATACTCACACGCACACCAAGCACCAACGCACCAGGAAATGGTTGCCGTACTTGAGTTCCACTCAAGGGCCTGCTGAATCTCCCCTACAAAGAATGTCCAGAGAAGCAGCACGGGGATGCAGACGCATACACAGAGCCCTTTCCCCCTTCCCACCAAGCACCAGCCACCACCAACCCACCAGGAAATTGGGTTGCAGGAGTGCTGGAAACTCAAGTGCCCGCTGAATTTCCCTAGAGAGGAATGTCCAGAGCAGGAGGGCGGGGATGCAGATGACGCCTGCACATGGGATGGGATGGGGGAATGAGTGAGAGGAGATGGCAGAGGCAGTGAGGTGGAGTTTCGGACTTTTGAGACGCGTTAAAAGGGAGAGAGGGATGGGAGAGAGGGATGAAAGAGAGGGATGGGAGAGAGGGATGGGAGAGAGGGAACGGGAGGGAGGGATGAGAGAGAGGGATGGGAATAAGGGATGGGAGGGAGGGATGGGAATAAGGGATGGGAGGGAGGGATGGGAGAGAGGGATGAGAGAGAGGGATGG